>VUQI01031818.1:0-10602 GCA_015106735.1 Paratilapia polleni
GATTGAAGCATTAATTAATGGTAGGACTTCTTTGAGGGGTCTTGTAGGGATGGGTTCCAAAAGACATGTTGATGGTTTAGAGGAAATAATTATTGAAGTTAACTCAGAAAGATCAATCGGAGAGAAAGAGTCTAAATAAGTGTTGGTATTTTTGAAAGTTGCAGTAGATAACAATACGTCTGTGGGACAGCTGTGAATAATTTTTTCTCTAACGGTTAAAATTTTATTTGTGAAGAAATTCATGAAATCATTACTAGTCAGAGTTAAAGGAATGTTTGGCTCAACAGAGCTCTGACTCTTTGTCAGCCTGGCTACAGTGCTGAAAAGAAACCTGGGGTTGTTCTTGTTTTCCTTGATTAGTGAGGAATAGTAAGATGTCCTAGCTTTGCAAAGGGCTTTCTTATACAGCAGCAAATTATTTTTCCAGGCCAGATGGGTGCCTTCTAAATGAGTGCAACGCCATTTCTTCTCCAGCTTACAAGTTATCTGCGTTAAGGCATGCACTTCTGAATTATACCATGGGGTCAAGCTCTTTTGATTTGAAGCTCTCTTTTTCAGAGGAGCCACAGTATCCAGCGACATACGCAGAACTGAAATGATCAACCTCTGTGGGAGAGAAGTTTAGCTAGCTGCTCTGCATTGTGTTGGCACATGGCATTGAAGATGATAAAAGTGGAGGAATTACATCCTTAAACTTAGTTACAGCACTTTCAGAAAGACATCTACTGTAGCAAAATAAGCCACCCTGCACTTTGAATCTAGAAAGCACTGCTTCCTTTTGTTGATGAGTTCTATTTTTCCACACAAGTAAACAACAATTCAAAATTTTCATGAGTTCTCACACTGGCCATTTTCCCTCTGACATCACACTCAAGATGGGAAATTCAAATGTTGTTATCAAAAGTGGTATTGCTGTGTTGTGGTACTGGAAATCATTTTAGCTGATCAGCAACTGGAAATAACCGATAGTGAAAGTTAAATTGGGCCATATTTTGAGGTAAAACAACTTATTTATAAGCCATTAGACAAGAGCAAACATTTGCACTCACCACTTCCAAGCTCACATTACCATTTGATTGTGTTACAGTTGGAAAGGTGCAAATTAATTCTTAAATACCAACTTGTCTTGGACACTGACACCCTGGAAATCCAAACACACTGGAAATGATCAAGCTTGCAATTTAATGTCAACTGTCTCTGTCTTTTTCTTGACCTCAGAAATGTTAAGGAAAATAATCTTATGTGACACACTGGAACACATATTTCCTGTTCATGCCATACAAAATACTCCCTACTGAAGTGAAGTGCTTGGAGCAAGCTTTAGTGTTGGATTTAATTGGTATGAACATTACAAGGAAATGCACAAATCTGTCAAAACCTTTAAATCAGTCCAATTAGCATATTGTCATATTGTCAGATAAATTTTATTTCAGTTGCTGTTTTTACAGTTGGAACGACAAAGGAGAAGTTGATCAATGATTTCTGAGATTTAGTCAATTTAAACAAATGCATTTGTTCTGTATATCTGACAACCCAGTTTAGCCAACAGCAAAACTGCTTGGAAGCTGCTTTAGGGGTACTTTACAAGAAAATGTCTTATTTGAATAAGTCTTTAACATTTCAGTGACAGTTCATTTTAATTTCCCCAATGCTGATTTATGAATCATTTTTCACATTCAGTACTGTAGCAGTTATTTTAGTAACATTCTGTAGTGCTGTATGTTGCAGGTTTTAATAATCGATTTATTTGAAAAATGACAGAGCCCCCAGGTTTCACTCTGGGAACATGTCAGACATTACAGAATTACACAAGTACAAACACAAGGACACCACCCCATTGGCTGCTGCTCGTTCTTGGAAGGAGAGTTGTAGGCAATTTTGGAATTTAAGCTTCTGACAGTTTAACCTGCAACTAATAAAAGGGTTCTTAATATTAAAGAAAAACAAAAGCAAAAACAAAAACAACAAAACCCCAAACTGACTGCAGTTCATTTTACAATCAATTGAAACCAAAGTAGTTCCCTCTTCCCTAACACTTGGCCTTCCTCTTCTGTTCTTAGATGTTCTGACTTTATTACTGATTTATTTTTCCAGTTAGTATTTATTGATGGTAAACTCTTCATCACTGTTAAGAAACATCTTATTCTTGACAACAAGCAAGAAGAATGGAACTAAAATAGCAGAATTCTTCAATATTCAATATGATTGCAACGGTCTTGTCCTTATTTTAGATGTCAGGTTTTCAGCAGTTGATTTTCATGTTTTGTAGATTTTCTGAAATGCATTATTAACATTGACGTTAAATTCATTCCCTTTGTTTGACGTTTCCCAGGATTAGTGCAGAAGATAAGTGAATATTCGAAGCAAATCTTTCATAAGTGGATACAAGTACAAATAAGCACAAGTACAAGTAATTTTTTAACTAGACATTTTCTTTTAAAAACATAGTGAAGTGTCAGTGTACCAGTCTTTATAGGAAGATTCAAACTGTAATATAATTTCATGATATCTATCATTCTTATAACTTACTATAACAATCAGATCAGATCAGATGCAGTAAGTCCAATAAAAGGAGGATATATAAACTGTTAAACAATGACACATGTAGGAATATACTGTTTTTTAAAGAACACAAATTATGACTAATGTCCAGAGGAAATGTTTTGCAAAGCTACTGTACTAGGCTGTCAGTAGTTTTTACTTGAATTAATAAAAGCATAATTGTTTACCCTTCTCAATACTGTGTAGCTCATAAAGATTTTTATCAACAACTGTAGACTAACTCCTCCAAAGCCATGGAAGTGAGCCAGCACTTTGCTGTTGATGAAGCAGCTCTGGGCAGGGTTAGCCAGGGCCTGGTCCAGCAGGTGGTTGATGAAGAATATGCCACTCTCTACGGTGAGAACCATCCGCTCCTGCACCAGGCGGCCCATCAGAAGATTCCTCATTCCAGGCTTGTCAATACGCTCGATTTTTAAATTTTTTTTTAATTTTCATAAAATGGTGGTGAACACTCATGCAGCTCCACTGGAGCAGCTGTTTTTCTATATTTACTTGTAAAAACTGGGGAAGTGTACAAAATCCTCCACAACAACTTTTGTATTCAGACTTCAGACAACATTTCGTCTTCCCATCACTCCTGCCCTCATCCTGAACTTGTTCCTTGCAGCTTGGCCTCTTTTTGTTCCCCTCTCACTTCTGCACCAACCGTCTCTTTATTATTGATGACACATCAATATTCCAGGAACAGAAATGTATTTTCATCCTCTACAGTCTTAAGACCTTGACTACTACAGAAAAAACTACTGAAAAACTACTGACTACTTGTTGTAATGCGGGCAATCTCAGGATTTAAGTGTTCTTTTCTCACCTCATGGTAACCTCCTACATCCTACACCAGCAGTTGTCCAATGCCGTGGGACATTAATACAGAGCCCAGCGTGACTTTCATCATTTCCTCCACACTGCCATGCAGGATACTGATCTTTACAAGGTATTCCAGGTGAAACTTGTCGGTCCACTTCACACTTTCAACACAGACATTTGTCAATGAAGAACAAATGGTTTTACAACTGGAAATGTAACCAGTTTAAAGACTGTGAAGACAACTTTAACTTTAATAATTTGTATTTCACCCATGTGAAGCAGTATTCCTATTAGGACAGACAGATTCAGTTTTAATGACATTTCCTCACTTTACTTCTAAAGTGTCCTTAGTTAAACTGAAAATAATATAACCTAGTCTGATGGCAGCCATTACAGTGTGTGGTTGATAAGAAATTTGATTCTGAGTTGTGTAATTCTGTTTCTTATATCTCATAACATAATTTCATTGTTGTTTTGACTGTGTTGCTGTAAGGAATATGCAGTGGGAATGTAAAGAGCAGAAATGAGTTGTAGGGGCTTTGCCTGGGTTGATTTTGCCCTGACCTATTTGCAATGCCTCAGGCCTCCAGTAGGGGGAATCGCGCCTGTCTTTCCTCACTTAATACAGACTAGTGAAGGCGAGAGCTGCGTGTCGGTCTCTTCACTCATCACACCTTACTATTTCCCCCGTTTAAGGTAATTACTGTACACAAAAACCCTATAAACGTAGTAACACATGTTACTGTTAATTGCTACTTCATCGTGGTTGTTCAGTGTAAGAGAAAGAGGTGAATTTTGTACTGTTTATTTTGCTAAGGTTTCAGACAAACTTCGTTACTGTGTAAGCTAGCTTTTGTTATTGTCTCGCCATATTGTTGTTTATTCTGTCACTGTTTGCCTTTAAGTTGGCCACTGAAAGCTGTATAGTACTTGAAGCATTATTTCATTGCTGTGAGGAGTCAGTTGATGTGTCAGCCAAAATACATAAGCTAAAAAGATGCATTTATTTCATGTTATGGTTCATGTTATGCACTGGCTAAAATATTTGCATAAATTAGAAAAGAAAAGAAGGATAACTTAGTTTGGAAACTGTGGTCCTGAGATTGAGTGTATCCATGCAGAGAAAATGTGGGTTTGGTTGTACTTTTTGTAACTGACACTCAATACAGACGAGTGAAGGCGAGAGCTGCGTGTTGATCTCTTCATCGATCTCTCTGGTCTAAAGTGAACTTCCTGTTGCCTGGAAAGGAGCAGGTGGTGTCTGAGGAATAGCAGTAGTACTCTCTGCCCATGTCAAACAGACTGAAGGGGACAAAACATCAGAAGTCATTAGGTAGAATTTATTTCAAGGGCAATAAATGTACATAGATGGCAAAGATTAAAGGTCACAAGAACAGTAACAATGCCACTTGATGGCATTCACAATAGGGTATTTTACAGAGACTGTAGGCTGCAATAATAAAACAGTTCTTTGTTTGGGAGAATCTGTACAGTTTGTAAGTTAAAACCCAGAAACATGGGGTGCTAAAAGTCAAAACCATTGAAAGGTACTCACCACATGTCTCCATCTGTAATTGTCTTGTCAGTGGGAGCTCCCGGATGGCCAGATGATACAGACTTATTGCCCCTAGTGGGAACATAAAATTGCATAAACGAAAAACGCAAATAACAACATAAAAGTAACTATTATTCTTCAAAGTGGGAAAATAATTTAAAGTAAGCCAATCTTGTGTTTCAAGCTCTTAGTTTAAACAAGAAAATCACTTTCATATACAGACCGCTAATCCTTAGAATTAACACAAAAGGCCAGAGCATTATTAGCGATGTTTCAGAATTTTTCATCCTGATGCTTTTTCATCCAGATACTTTGTGAAAGGGAGGATGCTAATGTACTGTTTTAGTGAGCAGGATTTGTTTTAACCACAATATGCCTAGGGTACAACATGAATACATACTGCCAGTTCCACTTTGTTGTAAAATTTGTGAAGGTACTGGGATAACAAAGAGACTTTTAATATATTCTGCAGTATACTATAAAGTATTTCAAAATTTTAAGTTTTTTCAAGAGTGCTAAGTCTAACAGAGGAAGACACTATTTTGTGCTCTAACATTTAGGGCTGTAGTCTCAGGGTTGAATGGTTGATTGTTTGGCCCATATGCTACAATTGTTAATCTGTAACAATTTTTCAAATGTGGATATAAGACACCAAAATGTGTGTGATTTCTACATTTTTCTACATTTTTGAAATTTACAATTCAAAATCATTCTTTGTCTCATTTTTAAACTATAAACTGGATAAATACAATGATATTTTATTATGACAATGCAAGAATAGTACATGGACTTCAAAGTTATTTCCATATTTTATAGACAACAACTGACAAGTCTGATCATCTACATTAATTTTGCCACATTCAAACATAAACAATTGGTCCAGTATAGTGCATCATATATGTGTACAAGTTACACCTATGGTGCCATGACAAGTGCAGCTGCACAGTGCTCTGCAAATCAAGGGATTATCCTGCAATTCAAGGAATTTCACTGAAAGGTAAGCCTGCATGGAGGCTCTTTTACCCTTGGCTGACCTCAGCCATGCTGGCACACCCTGTCAGTTCAGATGCAGCTATCTAACTATCCACCCATCCATTCATTTTTTTTAAATAGCTTATCCAATTCAGGAGAGCCTTTCCCAGTTGACATTCAGCAGGGTATACCCTGGACACTCACTTAGATCCACACCTAAGGCCAATTTAGAATCACGAATTAACCTGGCATGGATGTCTTTGGATAGGAGGTCCAAGCAGGAGGTTCAAACCTAGAACCTTATTGCTGTAAAGTGACTGTGCTAACCATTTCATCACCCTGCTGCCCAGCTATCTAACTTATTTCTTAGTTACTTCATGTAACTAATCTAACTACACTACCAATTCAGTAAGATTAGTTAGCTGACACTGAACTGTGGAATCTCTTGCTCAGGATATGAATCCTGTTGGTTTTATTCTCCAATAGTTCTGATGCTGGGACAGTTAACACCATTTTGGAAAATCATTTAAAGGTGCAGCCAGTTGACTCTAAGTTAAAATGATTTAATATGCTGCAAATACTGACATTTTACTTTTATTTATAATTTAATGAGATAAATAAGGATAGTAGGTGTAGTGAACTGTGGCTGACATACATTCAATGTAAAATGTAGGTACAACTTCAGTCAACCAAAATTATATTTGATTGCATACAGCCCTTCTAATGTCAACAGAAATAAAACAGGTGATGAATTAATTGTTAAAGGATTTTATTCCACAGATACAGGGATATGAGGTGTGGCACATCCCTCCTTTGATGTAGCAGCAGTGCTGGAACAGATTGCAAAGAAAGAAGAAAGAACACTAATTAGCTTCCACTGCCCTCTTCCTGACTCCCTGCTTTTTAAGAATTCATTTAGCACTCATTTTTTAATCATCACACGGTCAAGCCCATCAAACATCAAACTTTATGGATCTCGAAAACAGTGCAAAGCTGTGTAGGATGTTTAATGGTTCCTCTCACATGGAAAGGTTAAATGAGCACGATGGAAAGCTGCTCTGAAATGGCATTATTGAAAACATGAAGAAATTAAATTGAAATACTTAAACTTCCAGTACTTTGTTTTTGTTTTTTTTACTTCAAGCTTCTGACTAAAAGCTATAAGCAGCTAATCACAGTTATTATAGGCCTTTGAACCATGTGACCTTATCCTGCACACCTATAACCAACAAGACCATCAGACTGCTTACTTGATTGCAGCTATAACATTAGTAATACAGTGGACTGCACCGAGGTGTGACCATCTGAACCAGCAGGGTGTAATCTAAACTGATAGTTCATCATTGCATACTGCTCATTTCTCACATCAAATTTAAAGGTTCAACTAATTCAGTAATTATGTATATTGCCAAATACAGTGAAGGCATCACCATATCCTGTACTTCAGTGAAAGTGTGATGAGTTAATTTGCATTGTTATCTCATATATAATGGGACTACTTGAAAGTCAAGTCAGATGAGGATTGCTTTAATTCATGCATACACTGTTGATATAATCATAGACACCAAAAAAGAAGACAGACATTGTGCTTCCATTTTTTGTTACTAAACACCATGTACATCTTCATAATGGAAAAAAAATATATGCACTGATAAAATTCAACACTTACTCCATTTCATATTCTTTCTGTCCAGGTTTCACATGCTTCATAACCTACAAGGAAAAGATGACCTATATGTAATTAGCAAAATTTTAAGATTTATTTACAGTGGCATAATGTATTTAAAAGATGAAACTTTGCTTATTTTGAAAACCATTTTTAAACAGTACACCTATAGAGTGTAACACTCAAGGTGGGTGATTTCAGAGGACAAATAACATTGTGAGGTTAACTGCTACTCAACCCCTGAAGTAGGTTATTCGTGGTTATCAAGTCAAATCCTGTGCAGACGTTTCTTTAATCTTACAGCTTATTGGTCAAATGCTGTCACAGTTATCTGCTTGCCTCTGAGCTACTAAAGTAGGAAGTTAAAATCTCATATCATTTCAACAGTTCATCCTTTGGGCAAGTTTTAAAATGTAGCTTTTTGATATTTTGGGTGTTTAATTTCATGCCCTGAAATTTCCATTTTTTTCTGTTCTTTTCTTTCCTTGTATTATAAATGTACCAATTTTAGTATCTTTAAAGATGGTCTGTTTAACCATTTTGTGGCCTTCTCTGGAATTCCTGTATGGCAGGACCTCAAGCCATATCCATATCAGTTGTGACAAGGCGGCTACAAACAGAAGTAGCAAGTAACCAGCTGTCTCTCTGAATAGGGAAATTAATGCACATTGCAGTGAATGTACAATGCACACTGAAAGAAAACTTGAACAGCAAAATTGCTGTAATGTAATTCCATGGAGCAACTGTAAAAGTGCTTGTTTTTGCCAGTGAAAAGCTCAGATTATTATGTGACTGAGGGTAAACAGAAATTGGCTACAATCTGGAAACTTGCTGACACAAACTGTTTTAACTCATTCGCTACCACCTCTCCAGTATGAACACACACTAAGTGGAAGGCAATCTATAGCCTCACACATGTAAATAAACTGTTGGTGATTTGGAAAGCCACAAGTATCCTGGATAGTCTGTACCATTCTGTGTTAATGTTAGGTCACATACCACTCTGAGACGGTCAGTGGGATAACCAAGCGCTTCTACTTTGATACAAATGATTGTCCAGTGGGATTATATGGCAACTGTTTTGGGGCTTCTGATTTTGGCATTCAAACTCATAATTAGACTGATTCCAAACACCTAATCATAATTTAGATGATAAAAGATGGCTCATTTAAGACAATTAAAAAAAATAAATAAAAATTTACTTAAGCTGAAGCAATGCAGTATCTGTACTGTAAATCAAATAAACAATGCCTATACAGTAAGTGTAGTGACCATGTGTTGAGCAGCTTGTTTTAACTCATTTTAAGGGATGTTGCATATAAATGATGTCATTTCTCGTCATTCCAGTAGAAACTTATCTATTGCTGCAGAGCTGAAAATGTTTCAATCCAAATAAAATGTACCAGAATCTTTGACTAAAATCAAAATTTGCTTTTCCTGCTGATACCTTTTCATACTGTTCTCATTTTTTCTGTGTGCACCTATAATGGCTTATTACTGAAATGATTTAAAGATTTCTACACAAATAAACCGCATAAATAATACAAGGCACTCGTAACAAACAGTTACAGTAATTAAAGCCCATTAAAGAAAGCCATGCAGGCTGCAGCAAGAAGAGGGGGCAAAGGGTTCAATCAAGCCTTGCTCCCCAGGAGGTGTGCCTGAAAGGGTGTAAACTCTAATTCCAAGGACAACCAAGTGAGCACGGAGTCCATTACATCCACACAGACTGACTCCTCAGTCAAAGAGGGAAAAAAGAAAAAAACAACAACCAAAAGAGAATCTCCTGTTTCTGATTCTGATGGCAGACACACAATTACCTGACTGGGCAGCTGTAACTGACAAGGTCTGCGAGAATCTGACTAAACAAACTGTGCAAAAACAGTTTTATTCTTATCTCAAGTGGGCTTTCTCAGTAACAAGTTTAATTACTTATCATTCCACAATGACTGGGTGTAAAAGAGTGTTGTTCACTTGGAAGCTAAATAAAAAAACAAAACCAAAAAAAAAAAAAAAAGGAAATGGTTACATTTTATTTGAAACAAGTATCTGAGACTTTTTTGGGGTCAGTTTGGTGTCAGTGAAGGTTGATAAAAATTGTAAATACAGGTACCAAAATAACAAAAACAGTACCAAGAAAAACAGTAAAATGATCATTAATCAACAAATAACAACAAGACTGCTTACTTAATTTAATTATATTTGAAATTAGGTTAATAAGCAACAATCAGTACAGGTAGGAGTTTGCTGCAACCTTAGATATAAATAAAAAAAAAAAAACAAGATCTACAAAGAAATTATAATTATGTTAATGCAAATTGATGCCAATTAAACATGCATACTAATCCCATCAAAGGAGTCCTCACAGCAGATGCTCCTACTGTTTGTATTCTGTCCTCACTGCAGAAAAAGAATGAACACGCAAACAAGTCATCATCAAGATCATTCAAATGTTTACAGTAAATCAAATTATTTGCGGTATCTAGTGGTTTACATCTATTCTCACACTGTTCTCTTAGCAGTTGATCAACCTAAAAATTAGGCTTTTAAAGGCTATTTTCAACAGTAGGTATTTTGTAACAATATTTAACAGCTTATTAGCTAACAAACTGAAAGAATGGAGGGATTTACATAGCAGTTTATATTGGTGTGATGTCATATCACAAAAAGAGCTGATGGGAGTGGAAAGTTTTGAGGGTAATCTAACAATACAGCAATTTCTATTTCAGTAATGACCAATGCAGTCTATGTAGATCAATCCATAATGAGCAGAGTAGGAAAAGCAGTAGGAAAAGTGGTACATTCTTATACAAGGGTGAAATCTTTAGTCAGATACTGAGGGGGAGGACTGGGGCAGCCAAACATCCAGAGAAGAACTAATGTTCTGAACAGAACATTATTTCTTGTCAGATTCTGACCAGTCAATTCAATTCAATTTTATTTATATAGCGCCAAATCACAACAACAGTCGCCTCAAAGCGCTTTATATATTAGGGTAAAGACCCTATGATATTAGAAAGAAAACCCCAACAATCAGACGACC
>VUQI01031819.1:0-10663 GCA_015106735.1 Paratilapia polleni
TATGAAGCCCACCTTGTTTTCTGGACACCACTCAGACAGCCAGCAATTCAGAGAGAACATGCGGCTAAACATGTCACTCCTGGTCCGATTAGGGAGGGGACCAGAGAAAACTACAGAGTCCGACATTGTTTTGGCAAAATTACACACCGACTCAATATTAATTTTAGTGACCTCCGATTACAATCTTAACAAATCTACGTTTAACCTTAGCCAGCAGTTTTAATTTTCCTTCAATGTCGCCTGCTCTGGCCCCTGGAATGCAATCGACTATGGTCGCTGGAGTCTCTAGCTTCACGTTTCTGAGAATAGAGTTGCCAATAACCAGAGTTTTTTTCCTCTCAGCGGGTGTGTCGCTGAGTGGGGAAAATCGATTTGAAACGTGAACGTGTTGGTGGTGTACCGGGGGCTTTTGTTTCGGACTACGCTTCTTCCTCACCGTCACCCAGCCGGCCTGATTCGCCTGCACTGGCTACAGGGGCCTGGCTAGCTACAGGATTTTCAGCGGTGCGGAGCCGAGTCTCCAATCCATTGAGCCTGGCCTCCAAAGCTACAAACTGGCTACATTTATTACAAGTATCATTATTAATAAAGGAGGCAGAGGAACAGCTAAACATTTGACCACCACAGGCCATCCACTTTGTTGCACGGTGAACTTAACATGTCGGACTGTCATAATCATCCCCCCTCTGCCTCTGATGTCAACATTATAACCCCTGTGATGCAGGTGGTTTAGTGTGTAGTCGGTCAGCTCAGCAGGAAGAGAACTGGACCACAGAGCTGGAGGTCTCGAGTTCACTTTCATCATGTGTATTTTTTCTTGATGTTTTTCCTCATATTGGAGTAATTATTTTTGTTCTAATTGATAAAAAGAAACAAAACACAAGCTTTTCTCTTGCTAGAAAGTCTACCAAGGACGTTCAGGCGACGTTCAAGAAGTACGACATCAATACAACTTTCATTTTGGAACTAATTTTTAAACCTTGACTAGACATCAACAAAATACCACCAGCTGATGCTTATTCGCTGTCAGAATGTTTTCTGGGTAGATGCACATAGGCAGAAGAGCCACCTATGATGCAGCGTTTTTCTGTCGCACAGACATCCCTACAAACATTTACGTAATGTCAGCATTGCAGTGATATTGTGAAAAATTGCTCTACATTTGCAAAATAACCAGACCACACTGAGGCTTTCCTGCAGTAATATAGTTAGTCAGTAGTTAGTTAGTTAGTAATATACATTTGCATTATAGAATGCAAATGTATATTACTAACATTATTGTGATGTCTTATCAACATCTGGGTAGTCTTATTTTAATATAATGCTGTTAAACTGTCTTCACAACTTTTTTTTTTTTTTTTGGTAACATTGCTTCGATGTGGTCTTGCGTTTTTACGTCAGTATTGCGAAATTTGAAATTCTAAGCAGACATAAGGGATCAATAGAGGATGTTATCAGTACGCTGCTCCAACCAAATTTCATTTGCAGGGATGTTTGTTAAATATTTGGCATTGTTGTTTTGCTGCTCAGACAGCTGACTTGTTTAGACAGCTTTGACTTGTTGGGCCTCGTTACAGAAAAGAAACTAAAACTGAAATGGTTAGCATTAGATAAACTGTTCAATGTGCAGTAATGGTTGTCCTTGTCTATGTGTGAGAATCTGTTGAATCCTGTGCTCAAGGGCACTGGGACAGGGATGAGTCAGTTAACAGTTACCTCTCCCCACACAAAGCAGACCTGCTCAGACACCAGTTCCCTGCACTGTATGTGGGATCTTTCAGTGTGGACAGCACACACGGTACAGTTTAAACGCTCTAGCTTTTGTCCAAGGTCACAGCTTTGGACATTTATAGTCCATATTTTTCTCTCTGTGCTCTGTAAGTGTTGTAGCCTGATATCAGACTTCATTTCCATCTTCAGTCTGATATTACTTCCACTCTAATTTCTAAGGGGGAAGGAATTAGATTTTCCCCAACCACTCACTACAGACCAGCAGAGCCATGCAAACATGCTGGTTTTGCTGGAGTCCTAATAGTAAAAACAGTTCAGCACCTCCATTTGTGGTGCAGTAGCCATGCTTCAGGGTTCTGAGAACAAGCGAGTACTGGCCGTTTAAAATGTCCCTGCCGCGGCAGGCAGCAGCGTTGTTAGTCCCACCCATGTTGCTGTTGGGCCAATAGTTGGTCCTACTCAGGGTTTTTCCTGACTCCAAATGGGCCTTTGGGGGGTGACTATGCATGAAAATACGATTGGTCTGCATATAGTTAAGGCAAAGGGTCTGCATTACCGTACCTAACAGAAGTGTGTGTGCTGTCTGTGTTTCCTGTTATTTTTGATATTGGACAAAAAAGTGTTTTTAAGCTTAAATAAATTTGTTAAAATCAAAGTCCTCACAAAATGTGTGTTTGTTTTTTTTTTTTGTTTTGTTTTTTTTCCCCATAACTTAAGAATTCATTGATTATTTATGATGAAATTGCATATAAATTTTTAATTGGATGAAATGAAATATTGCATTTTGGCTGAAGCATTTAATCACAAGGCTCTTCTATTTAAAGCAATAAATTGACAATACATTGTTAAAGTAGCAGTCCATGTAGGAGCTTGTTTTATTTATGACATGCATGAGGACTGATAGGTAGATGTGATGATGAGGTGTGACGCATATTATATTTCTGTTCAGGCTGGGTTTGCAGTTCAGAAAAGGCTCCAAGTGTGTCAGGGAATGCTCTCTCACAGCTTAATACACTGCAGTCTGAAAGCTGTGCTTTTGGTTAACTATTACATATGACGGATGTTGCATCACCTCCTTTGGAGAAACAGAACAGTGGGGCTTTATAGATATCATAAATCATTTTATCAGTACCAAACACTGCCATGAAATATGTTAGTTTATCACAGGGGCAGTTTATACAAAATTAAACTGTAATTTTGGAAAATTTCTCATCGTGTTTCAGTCATTAAGTGAAGGATGAAGGTTAAAATAGCCGTGTTAGTATGAGGTGAATGCACTCTTAGTCTCTTGTGTTTATTATTCAATGTTTTTTTTTTTTTCCCCTAATTAATGCACAGTCATGGGAATTTTGAATGTTGACTAGTTCTTTAGCCGCTGATTATAATGGAAGACATGCTGCGGTATTTGATTGAATGAAGGCTCCCCTCTGCAAACTGGTTAACCTATGAGAAATGATTAACCAGATTCGTGTAGCCGACAGAGCACTGAGCTGTGATTTCTTTTGACCAGAGGTTTCAAAAGTCTTACTTTCTCTCATAATTATAGTTATGGTTGTGGAAATGGAATAATGACAGCTGCTGGAGTTACTGCACCAGTGATAAACATTTAAGTGCTTTATCCATAACTTAAGCAACTGAACCACTTGAAGATTTTTCTCAGAAACAGGCTAATACTGGCCAGGCTTTAATTACTTTACCAGTTCTGCTAGCTGGTTGGCTTCACTCAATAGTGCATCATAAATGTGTTGTAATGTCAGATAACAGATAATTAGATGTTTCACATGTAATGACAGCACAGTTACAGACATTAACAAAAAAATGCTTCATAACAACAGCAGCAACTTCCCAAAGAATCAAAGCACCACGAAGTACAATCGACACACACCTCATATCACCTGGATGTTGTTCACAGTATAAAATATGTCCAGGCACGAGAAGTCCACAAAGGGTGGCACCCTGTACCTCCATCCGAAGACACTATATACACCACAGAGAGGGTGTAGCGCTAGGCAATAAAACGATAAAGAAAATTATCGCAAAATAACTTTTCCTCGATAGAAATATGAGATGTGGTCAATAAAAAGCCGATAAACTCGTTCCACCTATGTGAGGATGACGAGAATACCGCCGCTCCGAACCAATCGTGGCTGGAGTAGAGTTACAGAGATGTCACCTTAGGTTGGCTCACACAGCATACAGCGTAGGATGAGTCGCCAGCAGCAGCATGTGTGCTAATGTTTGGGCTACTGCAGCTGTACACACCAGGATGTTAGGAGTGTGAGTGAGATAAATGACAAAATGACAACAGAAAATGTTAAAAACTCGAGTGACAGCGTTACCAAACATAACACCCCAGCAGACACAGCCCAAGGCTAAAAAGATGAGGACATTGTTGAAAAGAAGCTCAGAGGAATTTGGTAGTGTGGAGAGATTTTGGGTATTCAGAGTCCGACAAAGAAGCAGAGCAGCGTGCACTGCAAACTGTGTCAAAAGCATGTTCCTACAAAGACTGGGAACACCAATAATCATTTTTACCATCTGAATCAGTGCCATCCTCGCACAGTGCACAGCTGACTGTTTAACTGCATAGCGCAGTGCACGCACAAGCAAGACTTCAACTTTGTCCAGCGCCATGCCGTACAACAGAAAATCAAGAGATAGTGATATTACGAATATCAGCCTACTTTATTGTAAAAGACATGATGCCAGTAAGCGCAGTCGAAAATGTAGTATTGAAGCGGCTGTTTAAAGTAATTGACTCGTTACCAACTCCCGAGCCCTAAACATTTCTCTCAGACGGAACCTTAACAGCTACATACAGTGTAGAGAGACCGCTGAACAGCTGTCAGACTTCGCTACCACATCGGATTTGTGGTCAAGTCGCACATCTGATCCATATACGAGCCTCACTGCCCACTTCTTTTAAATTTCTTTTTATTTATTTGTTTCTTGAATTTGCAGTGAGGATATATACAGAGATTTCTTTGTCTATTTGTGGGATTGTTTCCCAACAGTTTAAAGCAGTTTGAATCTATACAAAAAAAAAGATATAGTATAGTTTTTTTTGAGACTTTACTTTATTTTTTTATTAAAATCTGTTATTTTTCTGGGACCGACCAAAGAATTTAGTTTTCCATTTTGTTTGTGTTCTTCTGTAATACTTGAATACTTGAAGCTTGTGACTGCTCGGCATTAAGATTTTAGTTTATTATATATACCTATGTTATTTATTGAAAATACATTTGTATAATGTTCTGCAGTACATTTATTGTGTTCAACTTCAAACAGAAAATAAATATTTAAATTAAACTTATATCTTTACTTAGGAGTAGAAAGGAACCTTTAAGTTTGACAGAAATAGTGATTTGATATATATCGATAACGTCTGATACGAAAAAAAAAAATGATCACGATTTTCCGTATCACCCAGCCCTAAGAGGGTGCGATGCGTCACCAAGGGTTGCTCGTCCTTTATTCCATCACTTGACTCACAAAGCTGTGTTGTACTGTGTTACTCTTTAACGGGGTGTATCATGTATATTCAGGGCTTGGATTTCAGAGCAGGTATTGCACGTGATTTAATCCATTCCAAAAAAAATCTAAAATTATACTGTAGGGCATTCTCACATGCAATTAGAGCAATCTAATAATGTTCAACATAACATTAACATGATTAACATTAACATAACGTGATCCTAAATTGCCAATAGTTGAATGTGGGCGTGAACAGTTGTCTGTCTCTGTTAGTTCTATGTTGGACTGGCAACAAGGGTGTACCCCGCCTTTTTCACCTGGTACCAACTAGTGAGGTCAGCAGTATCAACTAACCTAGAAGCATCAGTCCAGACACAAGTTTTCAGGCTAACGGGCTCAAAATATATCAATGGCTCAGACTTATATTGGTGAAATGAATGGCTTGAATTTGTAAATTATACAGTGCTGAAGTGCAGAGGACAGGGAAACAATGGAACATGAAGCCAAGAGAAAAAGAAGCCACCAAAGCAAAGACACTGATGCAGCTCAATCAGATTACCACTAAAAGGAGGAAGGTTCAAGAAATTGCAGCACTGTTTTTGTCGAAAGAGAATGACAAAACATAATCTCAGGTAAGGAAAGGACCATGCAAGATCTACAATTAAGCTTACAAGGAGTATCCACACCAAAGTGTATGAAATATGCAAATATTTTTTTGTAGAAGCTGTAATCTCAAGAGCAGTGAGCATGCTTCTTTAACATCAAGATCCACATCTGTGAGCATACTATAAATAAGGTTCAGCATCAACCCTGGGATCATGTGCGTGCATCTATTCTGCTGATGCCTCTTTTTACAAGTTAAAGCATGTTTTGTCCTTTTTTATTTATGTGCGGGTTTATTTTGTGTCAGCAGAAATAAAACACAGACGCACTGTTACAGCTGCAACAAAGAGTGGTCATTATAATTCATTAGTCCACTTTACAGGATAAATCTTGATTATTCAGAAACTATTGCTGGGACCTTTTATTCATCAAATGTGAACCATCCTGCTGTTAATAAAAATATGTTGGACAGTTAACTAAGTTACCTCAGAAAGCCTCTAATATGTGAACATTTAACAGGAAACAGTCTCGTATTGAGTGGAGTTACTGCTTGGTGGAAGGTTGTATTGTCGTTCTCGGTTGTTGTTGTTGTTATTATTGAAAGCATTGTAACTGTATTTGGTCTGATCAGATGATCACGCTCACAACAGGTGCACTAAACCCAGCAGGATTAAGTTTTCATTCCATGTTGTGTGAGTGGGTGGACTGTCTGACCTGTGAGGAGATCAAAGACAGGGACTGAACATGGAGACATTGCACACTTGTTTGCGTCCATCACTCTTTGATCATTGGGAATGTGACGTTTCCATGAAAAGCAGAGCGGATCTGTTATGTCCTTGTATACATGGTTGAGAGAGTGGACTGAATAAATTTGATCATAATTGGAGTGCACTTCGTTTCAGGCAAGGTTTCATATCTCCACTTTGTTACAGATAACGTAAAATGAACAATAAGTTTGGGACAGTAGCAACTATAAAGCTGCACTTTCAGTAGACGTCATCATTATAGTAAACGCCATGTTAGCAACATGTTAGCAGAAGAAGGATGCAAACCACAGACAGTATAAAAGATTGACGTAGCTTTGGCTGGCCTTAGTAGACACTTTCCTGATTGGTTTATGGGCTCAGTCACTCATTTCAGGTCATACTGAATGAAACATTAAGCATTTTTTAAATTTTGGTCATTGTAAGTACACCCCCCACTGATGTATTGGCTGGCCGATATTAGCTATATCAGATGATATATCAGTGTTGGCATTTATAATGGCCAATGAATGAAAATTTATCAGCTGTTTATATTCCACGACTTGTTGTGACAATAAAAAGTTTTTTTTAAACTGCATTACCATAATATCTTAGTAAGGACTCATAAATAACTACACATTACAAATGTTAGAGAAATCTGTTTGTTCTGTGTGTCTGAAAGGGGAAGAAAAAAAAAAATTGGCTGATACATCCGATTTTTAAATCACCAAATATCGGTATTGGTATTGGTCCTAAAAATCCTGTATCAGTCAGGCTCTAATTGTAAGTATCAGAAAGGAGGATTATCCAGGGTATGCTTATTGGCTTGTCAGTCACAACTCATTAGCCAGTGAGCGTGCAGCTTCACAGTCAGATCCAACCCTTGCTTGTCACATCCAGTTTCAAAACACCATGATCATCTCAAGACTTCATAACAGGACTTCACAAACAAATGGATGACATTGCGATGACATCAGTCTATGCTGTCAAATAGGGCTGGGTCATATGACCTCAAATCAAATTGAACTTTTTACCTTGATTATGTTTAATGAACCATTATTATTTTTATTTTTGTTTTTTTTGGATCTTACCCTCATAATTCACTGTCAAGGTTTGTACTGTAAATATGCTCAGCTACTAAAGGTGGGATATTTTTTCGGTAATGATTGTGCTCTAAGTGTTGAAACATAATGGTGGTATTACCTTTGGTTGCTGAAACTGTTTTTCTGCAGTTTTCTGTTGTCTTCTTTTTGTCTGCTGTCATCTTTACTAAAGCCAAAAGTGTGTCCAAACTGGACACATTTTCTTTGGTACAAGTTGCTTGAGTTGCGCAGTCGGCACTGTGTTAGAATCTTCTGCCATGAAGCTTCCATGTCACAGACTGGACGGGGCGAAGTCACGTGACAGCACACGTTGTATGTTTTTAAGGGACGGTACGTGAACACACGCTTGGGGGAAGTATTACCAGAATTAAAACAAAAAACAAAACCCCTAAATAACTGACATGGGTAAGAGTACGTTGAATAGAGGTTCTGAATGTCGGTTTTCATTCATTTGTGATTAATTGCGCAGCCCTGCTGTCTCAATTTATACTGTCAACAAACCAAATCTCTTGTAGACAGTTTATAACATCACTTAGTTATTTATGTGACCTGGGTAAGCCTTATGACTACTTAGTAGTTGTTATAATGTGATGGAGGATGTTCTACATCCATGGATCCAGAAAGTAATTGAAGGCAGAGTCTGAAAGTCTTGTTTGTAATAGCCCACATCTAATAAGTTACTTTAGGCCTTATTTCCCAGGGGGTCGACCCAGTAGATGGATCTGCATATTTGATTTGGCACAGATTTTTATGCCCTTCCTGGGACTCCTTCACACTACGCGTACACTAGTTGTGACCCCCCTGAGGCTGGGTTTGTGTCTCCTCGGTCTCAAACCAGGGATCTTTTGCATGTAAGGTAAATGTGTTAACCACTACACTATGGAGTCTATAATGGCCCACATCAACTAAAACAACTGCATTTTATGTGCTTTCTTTTAGCTATAGTCAGATATCAGTCTGTTACACAAAACCTGGTGTTAAAAATCCTGAATGCCAAATGAAAGAATGGTATGTTATTAGACTTGTGAACCTTGTTAGTTTTTCTTTTGTATCAGCACTGTTTTTTGTTTTTCACAATGCAGAGGCACAGTACTGCAGAACAGTGACTTTTTGCTGCCAGTTCGGCTCCACCCACAAAACAAATTGTTGAAATTTACAAACCTTAAAAAGGTCATTAGGGTATCTGATATCACAATGGACTGATCTGTTGAGTTCAGTTCTGTGTTGTTCTGTCTTTATCCCCCAATGCGTCAGCAGTAGTGTACTGGTTGCTAGCAGGAGAGCTAACAGCAAAAGGTTTTGGGGCAGTTTGGAGGCATTTCACACCTGCTAACACCAACATATATCCTTTATTTGCAGTAGTTCTTGACTTAAACCACAAACTACAGTCAAGTGAGTTGAGTTTCTCCTCTAGTGTCAGTGTTAGGATTTTATTCTTATGTTGTTTAGATCGGTTTCTTGATCAATAGAAATTGAATTGGTAACAATTTATGTTAACCCTCTTAATCAAAATTAAAAACAAAAATGCCAACAAAATTCAGCTTCTAGCTTCTCAGATGTGACTATATGCTGACTTTTAGTCTAGTAATCTGATTAACTTTGGGTATTGGGAAAACTGAAAAGTCAGGGTGGCCTTTAAGAAATGTTGATTTAGGCTTGCTATCTACAGCCCAGACAGTTATTCTTTATAGAGACAATAACGTGCTGAGGATGATAATTTATTTTCATGTTGTTTCTCTGAATAACTACTCAAGACTGCTTTTGTGCTGATAGAGGAGTTTCAAGTGATTAGATGCATTTAAATAAGCCAGTTAAAAGGACAGTGTTGGATACAGGCTTCTCAGTATATTCTCTCTAAAACTCCCATCAGAACTGGGATTTCAGTATTCCCATACATGTTATGGCACAAGACTGAACGTGTTTCGGGTTGTCTGAGCAGTAGGCAGTGGACGGCTCGAGTAAATTCACTTTGAAGCCATAACAGAAACTGATTTTCATTTGTCAAAGCCTCCGTACACCCACGGAAGTGTTAGCAGTTACTTGGCTGATTAGACTTGTTCTCTGGACTGTGTGGGTGTCCACAGATCATCTTTGATGGACATTTCCTCAACTGTCTTGAACTATTTGTGTTGCACCTGTTAGGCTGAGACAGCTTTGCTCTCTTTTCTGCATTTTATCACCCTCTGCTGACGTCAGCCTTTATCATCGTTCTCTTCTGTTTGACCTCAACATTACTGGTATTTTGAGTAATTTATCCTGCTGGCTAACAAGGTCTTTGTGATAGGCAATCAAAGGAAACAAAGAAATGCATATACATGAAAACACTGATATAGAATTCACTATAAAAAAACCCCAACCGTGAGCACTGTTAAAAGCTTTCACTTAGAGAAACAATAATTTTGGTGTCTTGCCACCACTTTGGTAAATGTTTAATGCGTGTAGTGCATGAAAACATACTGTAGGTTTAAATGGACTCAGAGTCATGTCTTGTATCATGAGTGAGGGAGTGAACCAGAGTGGAATAATGGCCCTGCAGCTCGGGATCAGTAGAGAGGGCGATAGCATGAATGGGAATTAACATCTCTTTTGTTCTGAAGCCCTGAAGCATGTTTGCATAAGTGGAGGCTGATGTTTAATTCCCTGGTGTACAGAGAGACTGCAGGGTATTGATGTGGATGAACAGTGTGCATTATGTGGTAAATCCATGTTTTAATGTTGATTTGTTGTAATACAACAAACTTTTAGAACAAAATAATGGGGACAGATTGGCTTTTAGCTTTTAGTGAGGATAAGAATTTAAAAACAATTCACGAGACTGGACATTCAGTGTTGAACTAACATGGAGACCTTGATAAGTGGACTTAGCCTACAGAGTATGTGTCAAGGTTGTTTCTTCTTCACACTCAGACCAAACAATACCTGTTCCTATATTGTAAGACTGGGGTTGTGATAATTGTTTTACATATCTGGTATTTTGATAATGTCTTCTCCCGTAGAGCCAATTTCATT
>VUQI01031821.1:0-10347 GCA_015106735.1 Paratilapia polleni
CTGTGAAGGCCTCAGAGGTTTGTTAGAGAACATTAGTGAACAAACAGCATCATGAAGACCAAGAAACACACCAGACAGGTCAGGGATGACGTTGTGGAGAAGTGTAAAGCAGGGTTAGGTTATAAAAACATATCCCAAGCTTTGAACATCTCACAGAGCACTGTTCAATCCATCAATCCAGCAGCCAAGAGGCCCATGGTAACTCTGGAGGAGCTGCAGAGATCCACAGCTCAGGTAGGAGAATCTGTCCACAGGATAACTATTAGTCGTGCACTCCACAAATCTGGCTTTTATGGAAGAGTGGCAAGAAGAAAGCCATTGTTGAATGAAAGCCATAAGAAGTCCCATTTGCAGTTTGCCACAAGCCATGTAGGGGACACAGCAAACATGTGGAAGAAGGTGCTCTGGTCAGATGAGACCAAAATTGAACTTTTTGGCCTACATGCAAAACGCTATGTGTGGCACATAGCTGCACATCAACCTGAACACACCACAATGGGCAAAAATTGCAGTCTCTAGATGTGCAAAGCTGGTAGAGACATACCCCAGAAGACTTATAGTTGTAATTGCAGCGAAAGGTGGTTCAACAAAGTATTGACTCAGGGGGGCTGAATACTAATGCACGCCACACTTTTCAGATTTTATTTGTAAAAAATTTTGAACACCATGTATCATTTTCCTTCCACTTCACAATTATGCACTACTTTGTGTTGGTCGGTCACATAAAATCCCAATAAAATACATTTAAGTTTGTGGTTGTAACGTGACAAAATGTGGAAAACTTCAAGGGGTATGAATACTTTTGCAAAGCACTGTACATGTCAGCTTGGACAATAACTTACACTGGCCAGTAATGTGTGACAAGAGAGAAAAAGGAACACCCAAAGTCTCATACAAAAGCATCATGTACATCTGTGTTTCACAGCTCAGAATAACTGCTTTTTGAAGTTTCACACACAGTGAAATCTCATTACATGTTATGACAACACAATACATGAGCCTACATCTGGATAAAATGCATTATGTAAATATATTAAAAGGATTTAAAAAAAAAATTAGTGATTAGTTGGTATTCATGAAAGAATTCCTGAGTTTGAATTGCTCTCTGAGCATTGTCTAATGAATCTGATAATTCATAATTTTCTTCATGATTTTTTAAATTATTTAATTTGTTTTAATATAATTTGATATGAGTGCCGGGGGGTCAAAAAAGTAAAATAAACCAGTGGGGATGGCGTGGGGATGTTTTTCTCATGTACCGTTAAAATGCAGCAGTAGCTGATGATGCGATAAAAGCGATGCATAACTCCTGCTAAGCTGATGCATGAATGAAAATGTCATCTAATGAAGATCCCTTTGAAAACTATAGATTTGTGTTATCTTCTGTAATAGAGAATTATTCAAAGATTCTTACATATTTTATATCTAGCATCTAAAAAACCAAAATCCTAACATGTAACATGTGAACACAAACAGAGGTGGCTGATGGCAGCTGCAAGACACTCAGGCAGTGACCAGCAGATCCCGATGATGGCAGTGATGTCAAGAGGTCTACTTCTTATAACACAGAAAGTTTTTTCTCTCTGCACAGTCTCTGGTCTCCACACTGCCTGTGCTGTTCTTGGATAAGGCTCCACAGTGTCGAACCTTTGGAGGGCAGACAGGCAGGTCAGAGAACAACATATCTGCCCCGTTCACCCACAGCCACTCACCAGCCAGGAAACGCAGACCTGTCCACACCTAGTGGGAGGAAGCAGCCAGTGAACCTCCATGGATGTATTAAGGGAGCTTTCATACAAGGCTGAGAGTCAGTTTGTCCCAGCCAGAGTAAATAATAAATAATAACTTATCTTATTTGCATTTTGCAAAACATAGCTACAAAGTGCTTTACAGAACACAATGAACAAAATAAACAGCAAATAAAAACATGGCATAAGACTGTGTGAATAATATGACAGGTAAGATAAATAATTACAATAAAAAAGATAAATAAATCAGTTGGCAATAAAGGTAAATAAATAGGGCAATAAAGAAATGGTAGTTTTTTTTATAATGCTATTATTTAAAAAACCCCTCTTTGTATAATAGTATGTTTTGAAGAGATACTGAGTTTGCTAACTTCAGTTCTTCTGATAGTTCCACAGATGTGGGGCTCTAACAGAAATTGCACGAGTGGGACCACTTAGGAGGGTCTGACCTGAGGAACACAGGCAGCAGCAGAATGGTTCATATGGTCTGACTCAATCTATATTGTAGATAGGAGTGAATCCATGTAAGGCTTTAAAATTAATTAATAAAAGTTTAAAATCAATTCTTTGTCCAAGACGTAGCCAGTGTAGTGTAGCGAGGTTGGAAGTGATTTTTTTCTCTATCAAAAGAGCAAAATCTGAGGAATGACTTTTGGATGAGTTTTTTTTCTTTTTCAAGGTCTGCTTAAGATAGAGATTTTTTAACGTTTGCAACATTTCTTAATTGGAGAAAGCATGACTGTACAACCTTGGTCATTTGTAAGTTAAAACGAAGCTCACAGTCAAAAATCCCACCAAGGTTATGAGCAGAATTTCTATTGTTGGAGGACAGATTTCCAGACTCTTGGGATTTTTTTGTGTTTTGTCTTTTTCCCCCCCAAATTACAGGTCAGGTTTTGGGGGGCCCAATAAAATCAACTCAGATTTGGAATCACTGAGCTGAAGGACGTTTTGTGACATCCAACATTTAACATCAGAGAGACAAGCTATAAGATGTGTATTTATGTTGCCCCTCCGTGCAACATATATCATCATCCATGTAACAGTGGAAATTAACACTGTATTTATCTGTGATTAAACTGTGATTATCTGACCCTTTGGAGGCATACTGATAGAGAATGGAATAGGAATGAGGACTGATCCCTGAGAAACACTACATGAGAAACGGAGGCAGAGGAGAATTCTCCTATTACAACAGAAATGGAGCTGTTTGACAAGTAGGAGCGAAACCAGGCAAGAGCAGAGTCCCTAATTCCAACATAGCATTCAAGGCAGTTTATGAGGAAGTCATGGTCAACTGTATCAAATGCAGAACACAAGAATTAGAATAGAACAGAGCCAAGTCCAGCTGCAGAGCAGAAGGATTTCAGCCATTCATGCCGACTATAAAAACATACTGCAACAAAAACATCCTCTGCAGCCCACAAAGCATTTTCCCATAGTATGCTATTCAAGAGTTATATACAGCAATCAAGCTGCTGACAGGGCGGAAACGGTTAAATGTATCTATTTGTATTATTCGTTGTTAAACCATGAAGGTTTGATATTAGTCTTTTATTTAACCTTTATGATACAGTTCATGGTTTGGATGGTTTGGGCTAGTTGACTCTGACTTGACAAGGGCAACTAGCAAATTTTAGCAGCTCTTGCTACCTAGCTAAAAAAGCTAAAATCCATAAGTTGTTATGTTAAAAGACTCGGGGTAAAGTCCAGAGAAAGTCTTTTCGAACTGATGATCCAAGACAGGAGCTGTATTGTTCTTTTAGTGCAGCGTAGTTCTAGTACTCTAGCCCTGTTTGACTGTTTCTATGCTTGTTTTTTTTTTTTACTTTTTCTTTTCCTTTCAGGTTACCACATGCTTTAGGATGAGGACCAAACCAGTGTGTTTGGAGCTTAACTTTCAAAACACAAAAAGCATTATGTTTACTATGCTATACAACTGAACAATTGCTCTTTAGGGGAGGGGGTTTAGTGAACAGATAATAGAGTTTTTAAATTTGAGGGGTCACTGATTCCAGGAGTTTTTTTCTTTTGAACCCACCTCCTCAGTGTTGGCCCCCATGACCCTCGTCATCACATGGTTGTAGTCTTCAGGCTGCACACTGATGAGTTCATAACGAAGGTGCTGCTGGGTGGGTGAACCGAGGGCTCGGCAGTGCTCCAGCGCCTCCTCCCAGCTCTTGTTCTCCTTTACCAAGACCAGGTTGTCCTTGTAGCAGACGAAGGGAAACCGGTGGGAGCAGTTTTGGGTCGCCATCTCTTTATTAACAGAGGAGATGGAGACACAGTCGCTGTTGTTTGCTGGCTCACCTGGTGCCCAGTTTTTGTATTGCAGCAAGGTTGTCCTCCATTTCCACGTTTGTCCTACACAACAGATGTTTAAATTTCAACAGCACAGATCACGTGAGACTCTCTCTACCTTCTGTCAAAAAAAATCAACTAACCATCTCACCACCTGCTTCATGGCTGAAAATGTGATGGAAAATGAACAGCTAAGTGTATCATGAAGGTTGACAGCAAGGGAGGTTGTATAAAAGTTGCTTGAGGCTGTAGCATTACAACAAGAGATTTCACAAGCTCGTACTACCAGGTGTGTGTTCTTTTTTTCAAGCTAAAAATTTAAAGTCTGGCTTGGGTTGGGCTGCTGGGATCTAAGTAAGACATAAGTTTAGCTACTCATATTGACAACATACTGTATATTGTACAAAAAAAACAAATCAAAACAAAAAAAACTTGCCAGTGAATTAGTTATCCGACTACAGTCCATCATCAGTTTACAAAAGCATGTCATGATTCAGATGTGTAAATCTTTACCATTTCTGTGGAGTCCAATCCAGACCGGAAACTCCTGCTCATCAGCAGCCGACACCATGTCACTGACATACAGGAAACTTGCCAGATTGCGATTATCATGCCTGCAGTACTGCAAGGCTTCAGACCATGTCTTCGACTGAGTTATGACTTCATTGGGATTGTTACATATGAAGAAGAAAGAGTCATCACATTTGCTGCTGTGAACCCTTTCAAGAGAGAAATACAATACAAGAAGAAGAATTTGATACATAAATTCAGTTTGCTCTCTTTAAAAGAAAACTGTTCAGGTTCTGATTTGTTCTTCATTGCACGATGATGCCAATTTTGTCAGTTTAATATATTAAATAGAACTATGGGCAATAAATAGTTTGTCCTGCTGGTGGCTGAGAGAGCTCAGTGCAAATTAAACTATTCCTGAGTGCATTAAAAAAACTATTATTATGATTTACAACAATAATCACATAACAATAGTCACACCGTTTAGCAATGGAAAGGCATGGATAAAGTTATATTTACAGCTGGCCTTATTGCATCTGTAAGAGTCTCCCTTTCAGAGTGAAACATTTGTGTGGGACAGTATCTAAACGAATTAGATGTGATTTATAGAGGTTGGAAGTAGAGAATTTACTGTAAATTGGATCATGTTTAATGCCTGAAAAAAGCAACTCATTTCTCATTAATGTGTTTGTGATCGTTATCAGAACAAGCAAGTAATCAGCTATAAAAATACATCTATTAATGTGACCCAGGCACACCTGAAGTGTTAGATTAATGTCTGAATCTTACAACAATGTTGTTAAGGTCTTGCTGATGGAAATATGGGATTCTTCATTTTGAACAGGCAGAAAAAAATTAGGGGCTGCCCGTCCTTCAGGATTCCACCCGCTCCCTCTCACTGTCTGATCAAAGATTCGAACCATGTAGCACAACATCTAGAGTCTCCTTTCACTGTCTGCCCTTGGTCTGAATTGTCATGATATTTCCTGAGAGAAACACGAGCAAACCTATTTTGAGGTATTATTTAAATGTAACACTGCTATAGTTTCTAGGCATTTTAATGTGGAATTATTACAAAATTGACCTTTTAATGTGTTTATTGTAATTGGCTTTGACTGAAAAACATGTAGTAAAAGCATTGTAGCATGCATTTATTGCTCTATATGTGTTTTTATTTTTATATATGTATTACATTGAGGTTTTTCTAAATGAGAGCTATAGCTCTCAGTGGTCTTGCTTGTTGAAATAAAGGTAAATAATAATGGCTGTTACAGAAAAATTCTAATCATAAAGACACACAAAACTCTGGATTATGTTGATGTAGTTTTCATCAATTTTGGATAAACAAGTAAAAAACCCACTAACTGAAGATTTCATTACCATTACTACAAAATTTTATTAGGGTATCAAAGTATTGTTTATCATCGAGCTCTCTCAGCATTCTTATTCAAATCTTTACTTCACTCAGGACTAACATCTCCAGTATACTGTAAAATGGAGGTCAGTTTTTGGTTGAAAAATGATCAAACACAGAGCAACAGTATCATGTTCAGTAATTTTGTGTAATTTGAATTTATTGTGCTTAACATGCAAAAACAATTCTTTTTTAGAAACAGATCTTTCAAAACAGTTCAAGAACAGTCTCACATACCTGTCGTTGTTGTATTGGATTAGAGCACAGCTTTCATCGTGGTGTGGCTGGTATGGTGCCCAGAGCTGTGAGTTGAGTGAGCCTCCATTGAGCCAAATCCACCCTAGATCATTTTCACGCAGGCCGATCCATGCAGAATATACTCTCAAGTATAACTTGTTTGCATCTGACTGTGTGTAGATGGGGGCCAAGTCAGTGTGGTCATCTGAGCTATTAGGAAAGAAATGTTTTATTTGCAGAATGATCTTTCAGAATACAAGTATTACTACAAATAGATATTTCTATTCTTGAGGTTTCACTCAGTTCTTCCTCTTGTACTTTCTAAATGCTCTAGGATTTGAAGATATTTTCTGTCACTGTTTAGCCAAGGCTCTTGGGCTCATTCATATCTGTTTAAATTTGCACAGCATAGAAAACAACATGGGTAATAGCTCTGAATGAATATGAATGTAGAGCAGAATGTAGATGAATTGATGAATCAGCATGTCCAGAAGGGCAAAGTTTACCTGGTTGACTCTTTATCCAGATTAAATTGTAGCACAAATTAAAAATGAATCTTCATAATCTCTTAAAATGAAAACATGAAATCACCCACATTTTAATCCTCTACAGTTATGAAATATTTGGATTTGCATGCATCAGTGATGATGTTCAGTTCAGTCTTCTTGTTACTCCACACAGATCTTCCAATATATCATCTCTGTACAGCGGGCAAAGCTTTAGTGGAAGTATAAATCACTTTTTTTTTTTTTTTTGTTCAGCTTTTTTTGGGAAAATTTTAAATGCATTCATTAAAAAAGATCTGGTATTGGTATTAAGTGTGTTACCAATGGAAATTTCATTTGGCAAATATATTTACTGACAAAGCATTGAAATTTTGGTTTGTTACACTAATTTGATAGCCAGGTGATCATGAATGTCTACATTCAATCAGAATTTATCTGGTAGTTAATGACATGTATACCAGTAAGTCTAACAACAAAGCACGAGCCTTCTGGCAGTTCTAGTTCTGCAAAAATTCAGCAAAAATACATATTTTTACTATGCTCTTTTACCTTGAAGAAATCAGATTACTTCCTGGTCCTTTGATTAAACTTGATGCAAAATAAAACAATAAAACATGAAACAAGCAACAGCAGTAATGAAAAAAAAAAGTGCATGAAATATTTTTTTTTTGATTTTGTTCAGCCATTGGAAAGAGCAGCATAGAAAACATGGACGTCTGATTGGCTGGGCAGCCTACAGCCCACCTCCAAAGTCTCTCACTGCACATGTTCTTAAGAGAATCAGAGGCAGAAACACAGAGCTCAAAGGAAACAGACCGCTGTGACTCTTGGAGTTTGCAGAGGTGTTCAGTTATTAACTCAGCTCAGAGCAAGGCATTCAGTAAAGTGCACACACACCGTTCCTCTGACCTGTGTGTGACCTGTGATTATGTTAAGCATGTGGGCAGCGAAGGGCTGTAGGCTGTCCACCTGAACAGACCTTACAAATGAAACTCATCTAGAATAATCATAAAATAGAAACAGGAACCAAGGACTCAACATTAAACTAAGGCTCACGGTGTACTGCGATAATAAACAAATCAACACGGGAATCAAGAAGTCAACCCAACAACAATCAGAAACACAGAGCACCAGAACAACAGTAAAACCAAAGAGAAAACACTCAATTATAAACAGGAATCCAAAAACTCTAAAGAGACTCAAAACCTTGGGACCAAGGTGAGGGACCATGACAGTCTATATCTCAGATGTCCAATTTTATCTTGTTCTGATGAAGTAAAATACACATTGCCGTTTTCTTCTCTATCATAACCAATTGCAATAACTTCTAATAGCTATTAAAACATGAATATAAAATAAAACACACTCCCTGCAGTAGCTTTGGGCCTCTTGCCAGGTGTAATGTTTTTGGATGTACTTGTAATCTCTTGACACCACTGATCCCAGTCCAGACACAATATTGCTGAGGAGGAGGAGAAGGAAGGTTCCAGCAAAGCTCCTCTTCATCACTATCATCAGATTTCTGTTGTACAGAGAAAGCATCAGATTAAACCATGCTGTGTTACTTTATATAGTAAAAAAATATATATAGTAAGAAGAAACATTTGCACACTTTTTGTTAATTATATAGCAAAGAAATTTAGTTGTGGATTGTAGATTTGAGATAAGATCAGATCAAATTTTAATGCTAGACTAATTACTCATTGCTAGTTGAACATTAAAAATAAACTCTGATGGAAATCCCAGAAGGTTGATTCTGTTCATCTGGATGTAGCGTATTCTGTGGGAGCGTATTCCCACAGAATACGCTATGTCCAGATGAACAGAATCAACCTTCTGGGATTTCCTTACCTGGATGATTGAGCATGCATCAAGAAACTCTGATGGACACAGACCAAGTGAAAGCTTTGTCAACTTCAATCATTTGAGAAGAGGCAGAAGTGTTTTATTGTTCGTTTGGCGCAGTTACCTGTCCTGATGCATTCTTTTGCTTTTTGCTGCCAAGGGTTTATGAAGCTGCTCGATGAGTCTTCAGCATCCAGCCTGATGTCTCACTACTTTATGTTTTTTACATCAGAGCAGCAATTTGACTGCCAGACAAATGACTACTTATGTGCTGCCTGTCACTGGATCTCCAGAATCATTTGACTGATAGCAAATGAAGGAAAGATTTACATAAATGCATAAAATAATAAAAACATCTTGCTCAAGAGACACGAGAAACAGGCAAGTCACATTTCAAAAACTAAAAACCTTTCCATGCTTCATTAGCAGCAGTTGACATAAGTGATTTAATTGTAAAGGACTATTATGGTTATGGTCAGACATTATGCAAAAATTGCATTGCATAAAAACACACGCACACACATCAGCGAAAAAAACATGTCGGCATGTGAGATATTTTCAGTGGTTGAAAAAATGTTGCACACGCTGTCCCAGTTTATTATTGCAACCATGAAGATCCTCATCATTCTCTTATTGAGTTGTTTTTGTGTGTTAAAATGACCAAACTTTAAACAGCTTTTGCACCTAAAATTGATTTACAGTTTTTTTGTTTTTTTTTTTACAGTTGGCACTAGTTTTAGAGCCTGAATGTCATTTTTCAAAACTCTAGTCACAAAACTTAAAATGATCACCACTTGTAACACAGGCTGTCCAGCGTCCAAGACACTGCACTTTGCATTCATATTTTAAAGAAACCTTGCACTTACAGAATCATGGAGACATTTCTTTAGATCACTCACACAGAAGGTACCAGTAGTTTCACTATTTAGTTATCACAGCCATTATATATTGTAGTAAAGAATATGTACAACACACACACAAAAAAAAAGTCAATCCAGTCATCTGGATTTGGCCACAGGTTCTCATCCACATCAAAATGATTGGACATGGCAAATCCAGGCCTGACACTGGTCTGCTGTGAGATGTTGCTGCATGCCTCATCCATGGAGAAGGGTCAGTTGTTGATGTGGGCATCTATCATACACGTTCCACCTCCATGTGGAGAAAAATTCCTCAATCAAATTGAGGAAAGGAGAGTATGGGAACAAGTACACTTTGATGAATTGTCAGTGGGCCTGAAACCATGCCTGCACCAGCTGAGCATGGTAGAACCTGACATTGTCCCCAACAATAACATAGGTCACACCAGCAGCTCGGCAGACCACAGTTAGCTCATCAAGGAATGCTACAAGGAGCTCTGTGTTGGATGAGCCAATATAAGATCTGCATCCCACCATACAATCTTCTGATATAACTGCACACATGGTGATATCAGCCCAGCATTGTCCAGATACTTTGATGGTGGTCCCTTAAATTCCAGTGACCATCACGTCTTCCTCATCCTGCTTGACCACTTGCATGCCCCATATTATAGCTATTTTGAGCAGTTGATAGATAGATCACTGTAATGAGATGAACATCGTGCCAAATGCAATGTGTAAGTGGCGTTTTGAAATGGTAATACTCTGATGTTAATTTGTATCTTTATGAACCGGTGATTTCAGTTCAATGAACAAATGAGCTTTGGTTTATGTGTATTGTAAACAAGCAACTGGAAAAAGTGTTCGAGTTTTGAAAAATGACATCCAGGTTCTGAAACTAGGGCCAAAGCAATTGTAGTAACAAA
>VUQI01031823.1:0-10600 GCA_015106735.1 Paratilapia polleni
TTAAATAAACATTAAAAAAAAAAAAACACCAACCCCCCCCCCCAAAAAAAAACAACAAAAAAACAAAACAAAACAAGACAAAAAAATAAAAAACAGTGCACACACACACCACAAGACTAGCTAATTGAGTTTATTGACTGAGACTGTTCTCCCATAAAAAGTAAGAAAAACAGTAGGTCACTAGGGTTATCATGCTATTAAAACCAATAGTCACTTTTAATGGGGACAGTGGCCTCTAGTGGCTGTATTAATTATGACAGGAGCAATAGAGGAAGCAGGGGCACGTTGTTAAAGAACCACAACATTGACTCAACAGGAGGTCTGGGTGGATGGGTGGGTCACTTTTTAAGGTGCTATACAAGATATTTTGTCATGATTTTACAGAGATTGGACCCAAGGAGCAGACTCAGACAACTGACTGGTTTAAAAGGTTTATTAACAAGAAGGGCTGGATAAATAACTGGCAGGTGATTAACTGAGCAGGAGCTAACTTCAACAGTGGTGTTCAGGGAGAGTCTGCGGAGAGGGAGAGAGACAGTTAGCAAAGGGCAGCAATAGGATGACGGCTACAATTGCTCAGTGTATATTGGCTTAGAGTCCTTACTTGTGAGCAGAGAGTATCGAGCTGTGAGATGGGTAGCTGGTGTGCAGGCTGGCATTTGGAGATGATGGTGGAGGTTAGGTGGAGAGCGGGCAGGCAGGCGAATTTCAGGTAAGTCCTTGTTTCCACAGAGAATCACAAGACTTGAGTGCTGATGCGGTGCTAATTCAGCTGTGGGCTTTGGACTCCAGGAGGGTAAACAGTTAAGTGTTTCAGGCAGTGGGGCAGGAACTCCAGCCAGGTAACTAGAGAGCAGACGAAACACTAGGGTTACTGAGCGAAACATACAGAAACACGAAACAAGGAAGGCCAATTTACCACCATGATGGAGACAATAATCTGGTGGAGAATCACTGCCACAGCCAGTCCTTAAATACTCAGCACAGATGGAACAATGAGTTCCAAGTGCGTGAGAGCAAGCCTGGGAAAGGGCAACTCCGCCTATGGGCGGAGGCACAGGTAACTGCACACCACTCCACCTGAGAGTAGGGAGATAGAGAGAGAAAATAGAGAATACCCCAAGCCTGCCCCAAATCCTAACATAGAACCACTGGATATGGAAGCATAGTAGAGTGCCAGCACTAGTTGTTGATACTACTATCGTTCTGTTTGCCAAGTTGGAGATACTATATCTATGTTTTATTATGTGGTGTATTTATTACATCATTTTGGATGCTTAACAAAACTTTGATGTTGTGTTATGGGGTGACAGTTTTCTTAACATGTACTTGTATGTCCTGTAATTATGAAGGTACTTTTAAGGAAAACGGTCGCGATAGAATTATTAAAATTAGAATTGGGTTAGTTGAGCTGATTGAATTGTCACTGCTTGTAAAGACAGGTGTATGTGCAAAGATGCCTCTCATGTTTGATTTTATTACCTGCCTGTTATGTAGTTCCAAATTAAAATACATGTCCAAAGGAAATTATAAGAAATTAAAGTGCTATAAAGCTCAAAAAAGCATAATAAAGTGCAATAAGGTGTAACACAATATAAAAGGCAAAGTGCTCCACAAGGGTGCAGCCATTAAACCAAAACATAAAAAAAACTCACAAATTTCTGTCTTTTAGATATTGTTTTTTTTTTTTTCCCTCAGAGAAGAGCACAGGACATACACAGAAATCACTGCTCTTAGCCGTTGCTTAAAATACAGGTGACATTCAGAAAGCTACCTCCCTGATTTTCAAAACTAATCATCCTTCCTTTTATGTGTTTGGCCTTGATTAGAATGGGTTTTTGAGATGATTAATGCAGGGGTGGTAGTGGTACAAGACTCAGTCTAATGTGAAGAATATATGATTTACTGTATATGTATTAATTTATTATCAAAGTTAAGTTCTGGGGACAAGGGGGTAAGACACTCCTGGAAATTCCCCCTGAAAATGTGGTATTTCAACCATATGAGCCAAAGACCCGACAGGAGGATCCTTCTGTCAGAAAAGTGACTGAAGACTGGAATCTCCACTAACTGATAAAAGTGACTGATGTACTTTAGCATCCTCCTGTGTCTTGTAATTGGTCATGGCAGACATGCCAGTATATGTGTGTGTGTGTGCGTGTGTCCCTATACATGTGGGCGTAAACATCTCTTCAGTCGATAGCAGTTACAAAGTCACATAGCTAACTGCTGAATTCAGTAACTGGCAGAATGTGTGTCAATGTGTGTCATGTTTCTCTCCGGGTCAACACTGCATCACTGTTTGTTTCGTCCAGGCTTGAATGCTGCTGGGATCAGTGATAAAGGTAGAGCTTGTCTCAGCAGTTTGGCAGAGCTTTAAAGATTAACATCAGATGAGGAAGAAAACTTCATTCAACACCTCCTCAGTACACGTGTTTAGTAAACAGGAAGAGCCTGCACTGCCTCTGTGCTACACTGCACTGTGCAGAAGCACATTTGTTGAAATAAAGCCGATTAGTCTACTAGTGAAAGTGATAACACGCAAAGACTGCCAGGATGGTGCAAAGCAAAAAGAAAACAGCAGTGAAACGGTACTGCTGAATCAATAAAATGGAATTACAGTGATAATCAGTTTTGTGTAATCAACACATTATTAGTTAATTCAGGGTTACATTATGAAACCTTTTTAAACGCAGGGTGTGTTCCCTGGTTTCCTGTTTCAGGGATGTAACTTGACTGTTGTTTCAAACTAAACTGCAAAAGGCCCCCAAGAAGATACCAATATAAGCAAACCTGGTTTTGTGTATATTCCACATTTCTCAATAAAATTGTGTTTATCACATATGAACATGGCTCAGCCTTGTTCATACGTTGAACATGGCCTTAATCACAATGTTTACGTCTCAGTTTTCTTGCCAAATACAACATTCCATCCACTTTCATCTTTCTTCCATTGGCTTAAATAAGCAGAATAAAAATATAGCTCAATTAAATGAAATAAAATATGACTAAACAAATATCTCAACAAGGTAAAAACTACTAAAAGAAATTAGTTCAATTAAATAGAAAAATTAAGTAAAATAAAATAAAATAGAATAAAGGGGCTAATAGAAATCGAAATACAATATAGTAGAAGGTTGGACAAAAATTACAGAGGAGCTAAATAATTCAAAATGTAAATAAAATACAATAAAAGTAAAATACGGCTGTACTTACAGTAGGTATGATTGCTTTGTACCGTGGTCAAGCACGGTTCCCCCCTCCCCACTCCTCACCCGGCCTGCCTTTAACGATCCATGCCAGATTATGCTCTACATCTTAACCCCCTCTCTCTGGCACTTGCTCTCTGCTGTCATCAAACTGTTAGAGTTCCATACTTGGGCATGGATATCGATCACACTACATGTGTACAACGCTGAGTCCAACTGAGCCCACCACTTCAAGCAGACCAGGGCATGGTTCACTTAACCACGCACAGGCATGAAGCAATCACACTAGTGGGTTGAACGTGCCCTAAGTAAAATTGCATCTCACCTTTTATTGTTAGGAACTTGGGAAGGCTGTGATGTTTATGTTCACTCCTGTTTTGCCTCATGCCTCTCCTCAAGTCCATGAAAAAGAAAGACAAAATAGCTGGCTATTTTCAGATTATCTAAAATTAGAATTCATCAGCTAATGTGAGCCATTGTTTTGTACCAAGCATCACCAGAATCATGCAGCATAGCCCCCACCAGATGTGCTGTGGTGTGTTTCAGCATCATCCCAGAAGCAGATTGAAGTTGCAGGTAGCTGACTAGCAGTGGACTTCTTACTTTGAAGAATGTTATTTAAAAAAAAAAATCATATTTGAGTAGAAATTCTAGTTGGTTAGCTTCCAAATATACTGTATAATGTATTATTTTTAGCCAAAAATAAAACATGTAACATTATAATTACTTTCTACAGCAATAGACAGGAGCAACACAAGTCTTGAATGGTTAGCCAGCTAGCTGTAACTTAGTTACAGAGTTTCTGTCATTAGTAACTTTTCCAAGTCATTTAAGCCATGCAGTATATATCCTGGTCTTTCAGCTGCTATAAAACACATACACTATAATAGAACTCTAACCCTACCCCTAACACATAACAGTCCAAAATGGACTCATATGTCTCACTGTTTTTGCCAATGCTAGCATGTGGAGTGCAGCCACTTGCTGCATGTAAAAGTGAGCAACAGTATGCTGACTGTAGGTTATTTAATAGCTGTGGTTGTGATTAATAGCAGTGGTTTCCTTGAGTTACACTGAGCTCCCTTAATGCTCCATTACTTTAATATTTGGCTCTCTGCATTTAGTAGAAAGTGCAAGGCTGGAATAACCTCCTGGGAGCCTCTGGACCAAAGTCTATTGTTGGGGCCCAACTTATAATCACTGTACATTGATGTTTCATTTTTTCTTTTAATGTATTTAACCACTTTTAGCATTTGTAAATGTGAAGCATTCTGGTTCCATCTGCTCAAATATTTGTCAGTTTCTCTATGATTGTGAATTTTTTTCCCCCCCAGATTTAGTATGACCAAATCAGAGAGCCGTTTTTATGTACACTTCTATATGACCTGAAGTCTTTTTGCAGCCACAGCTAATGCCATCTGGTGGCTTTCAGACAGAATGCAGGTTTAAGGCACTTCTGCACTGGTCTCATTTTTCCAACCTGGAAGCTATGTCCATGTTTTGTACTGTCTATGCTACAAACTGGTGACAGGATGTTGGGAGAGGTGCTAGGACACGATCTCTATCTATGGCAGGTCTAAGTTGCAACTTGCAGGACTTGAAGTATGCCTGCCAACACTCTTGTTTTTTCTGGGTTTTTTTCCCATATTTAATTCTCCTGGCAGCCTCACATTTTGTAATTTTTCCCTGGAAACTCTCTTAATTTGCGTGACCCTCAAACTTTGTACTGAATAACTGGAATATGTGTATCAGTAAGTTTTGTGTGTTGTATTTGTCAGCAAAACCTGGCAACACACAACCTGATTCAAGGTGTTGAAACACATCAAACACACTAAAATAAATACTGGTGAGCCGAGCCATATGTATGACTCTTAAGATGTGTGTCACGTATTTGAATTTGGTATTGATGGATGGATATTCATTGATTCAAGCATCTGGAATTAGTATTTCATAATGGAAATGTTAATTATGCCTCTTTCTAACCGTAGACAATGAGTTGCAGCCATTACGATTGGAAAGATGCACCAAGACGAGTGTGCAACACTGGAAAAATTTGAGATACTACAAAAATATACATTTTACACAGCATAGTATAACCATAACCCCTCTTGGTTATGCTAACTTCTCTGTCATACTGTGTCATCAAAATGACTTTACACATTAGTTGATATGTGGCTTACCCTGATATGTGCAGGCATACCTTAAGTCCTGCAAGTTGCAACTTGGCCCTGCCATAGATAGAGGTAGTGTCCCAGCACCTCTCCCAAAATCCTGTCACCAGTTTGTAGCATAGACAGTACAAAACATGGACATAGCTTCCAGGTTGGAAAAATGAAACCAATGCAGAAGTGCCTTAAACCTGCATTCTGTCTGAAAGCCACCAGATGGCATTAGCTGTGGCTGCAACACACACACACACAAACCTCCCAGATTTTTCCATATGTTGGAATTTAAAGGTTATCAAAAGCAAAAAAATAATTGATTTGTTTAAAAGTGCCTGCTATTATGAAAGAGTCTGAAAGTGCCAGCTTTGCAGTTGCTGCTGTTGCTAATTTACCCTTAATCACTGACTTTATCTGTGTTAAGGAGTTCATATCACGCAAAACCCGTAAAACCCGCCTGATTTGAAATGCACTGATAGTCTCTGACTGCTTAGCTCTGAATTTCGCTTCAAAGGGTGTCTTTGGCGATTGTAGCAAAGTGACAGCCATCTTTGTTGCATTTCTACTCTGATGTCCAACAGCAAGATATTTTTACTTATCTTAGCAGCAAGTGTAATGACATGACTGTGGCGTCCAATTCAAATTGGTATATAGATTTTTTTTTCTGCCTTTGAGCTCAACGCAGGATCACTTAGAAGATATCAAATTATTATTTTGACAATTAAAAACATAAAATGTGGCAACATTTAACAACAGGTTTTATAGGTTGCTTATATGTAGCAGCAGTCAGGGAGGAACCTCCATCATTTTATTGGTTAGATGACATTTACTGGTCATAGCTGATTTTGATAAAAGTCCAGTATTGACAAATCAATATACCATTCTGATTCAGATCAGCTGCAGTCTATTTTTTGGTCTCTGAATAAGCTTGTGTCCATCCATCCATCCATTTTCTTCCGCTTATCCTAAATAAGCCTGTGTATTCATGGTAAATCCTGTGGGCTGGACCTCATATGGCTCCTTAGATGTCCACGTGTGTGTACATACCTATGTGTGTGAGTAAGTGACTAGGGTCTTTCCTGAGTTTGTTGTAGCGGCAGTGTTAAGCCCTGGAGAGACACACATGCTATGCATCAGTCCCAGCCCCCCTCAGCTGTCTCTCTTCAGCCTTAGTGGACATGGCAGCCTGCTCACAAGCATTTTCCTCCACAGGGGACATTTACCCCCCACATACACATTCCTGTCAGCACTTTCCTCACCCCAGCTCCGATCAAAGCCATTCACACAGTAAATAAACATATCAAAAATGGCCAACAACAGAGCCAGTAACCATTCTGGAAAGAAAGGAAGTAAAAAGACGAGAAGCAACAAAGTGAGGGCTCTTGGCGACTGGATCACAGGCAGGAAGAATCTTATGGGGGCTTTCTGGATGTGTGTGAAGGTAAACCCCCAGGGAGAGGCTTCTGTACTGAAGGCCGTCAGCAATGATGTCATCTTAGCTGGCAAGCACACACAAAATAAACTATATGATGCAAAATATTGATGTATGGCTGCTTGCTTTGAAATGCTCCCTGAGGTCAACTACAAAGAGTCGACAAAGAGCTTTTAGTGCAAAATCAGCAGGTGGATTTCATAGACAGGTGTGTGTGTGTGTGTGTTTGGAGTGAGGGGAGCATTACAGTGCTCTTTTATCAAGCGTCTTTTATCAGGGAACTGTTTGTAACTGTTTGTGAGCAAAAGCCTGTTTTTTTTCTTATAAGCACTTCTTTATTTATAAACCTAAAATGTTATAAATACGATATATAAGTGTTAGCTGCATATCTTACACAATGCACTATGGTATCCTATGGTATCATAAATACTTTATCCCAAAAGTTGGGAAATTACTGTTTTATAGCAGCCAAAAAATGAAAAACAAGTTACAATACCCTAATACAATTTAAAAATGTAAAAATATAAAACTGTAAAAATGTAATATGATACAATAAGGAGATGATTATTGTTAAGTTATTGTGGTATAAGGTGGTAAATATTTTCTGTAACTGTACATAGATTCAAGTAGAGGGGAGATTTTGGGGAAGCACTCCTCAATTTTATTTTGGGACTTTGCAGAGTTAAGCTTTGTTTAGTATTTTTACTATTCACCTTCATTTAGCTAAAAACTGATAATTATATTATTTAGAATCTCATTTGCTATGCCAAGACAGGCAAGCATTATTAAACTAGCATGTATTTTGATGGTAGGATAAACTGGAGTTCCCAGAGAAATGCCACATAAGAATGGGAAGAACATGCAAACATTCCATGGAGAGAAAAAAATGTGTGACACCAAGACATAGAAAAAGAGTGGAGGTAAGGACTGTTCAACAAGTGAAATTTTATAAACTAGAAATTTAAATCTTACATGTAATGTTCTAATTCAATTTATAGTTTTAAAATCAGATATTGGATCCGTATATGTGTCACTAATTTTTATTTATTTATTTATTTTTAATTAATTTATTTATTTATTTATTTATTGTGAACTGTCTTGCAAGAAAAGTGAAACTGTACTAATTTTGTGTTAATCAAAAGTTGCATGAAAATACTGTACTACAGAGTTTTGTGCAGTTTAGGTGCAGGCTAAACTGGTTAGTTGCGAAGTTTAGAAGTTTAGAGTGATGAACTAGTACAGAGCAGGCTGTGGTGTTCATGGTCAATGTTAGGTTTCACCAACGGTAGCAGACATCAATTTATATTTAAGGTGATGATGCTGATTAAACTCATTCACCAAATATTACATTTCATACTAACTTTATAGTGTCTAGGGGTTGGAAATCAGCCATATAGCTCGTGAAACATCTGATTATATCTTATTAAATTTAGCTTCCTAAATCCAGAGAAAAGCGGAATGAAAGGCAGTAGAAGCAAGACAGAATACATGTGTGTGAATGAGCGTGAGACAGGTGGAAAGGTGAAGCTGCAAGTAGAGATAGTGAAGGCGCATGAGTTTAAATACCTGGGGTCAGCCATCCAAAGCAACGGACAAGAGAGGTGAAGAAGAGAGTGCAGGCAGGGTGGAGTGGGTGGAGATGAGTGTCAGGGGTGATTTGTGACAGAAGGATAGCAAGAGTGAAAGGGAAGGTTTACAAGATGGTAGTGAGACCTGCTATGACGTATGGTTTGGAGACGGTGGCTCTAACAAAAAGACAGGAGGCCGAGCTGGAGGTGGCAGAGTTGAAGATGCTAAGATTTTCACTGGGAGTGACCAGGATTAGACATGAGTATATCAGAGAGACAGCTCAGATTGAGCAGTTTGGAGACAAAGTTAGAGAGGCAAGGCTGAGATGGTTTGGACGTGTGCAGAGGAGCAATAGTGGACATATTGGACAAAGTTTAATATGGAGCTGCCAGGCAGGGTAAAAGAGGAAGACCACAGGGAAGATTCATGGATGTAGTGAAGGAGAACATGCAGAGGGTTGGTGTGACAGAGGAGAATGGTAGAGATAAGGTGAGTTGGAGGCAGATGATCTGCTGTGGAGACCCCTAGAGGGACCAGCTGAAAGAAGAAGAAGATGAGAAAGAAGAAGAAGAAGAAAATCCATGCATCCTCATAAAAGGTGTACTAAATGTGTTTCTGCAAACACTCATATATGTTGTTTCAGGAGCCATTAGCAATCAACCTAATTTGTCATTTAAGTTTGAGGACATGTTGCCCATTGGTGCTGCTGGCCATTACTGTAATAACACTTTGAAAAAAGTGATAACAGATGTGAAATTCCTAGGTGATGTTTCCATCTTTCCATGTTTCCTCTACACATCTCTTGAAGATTGAGGTATAAATTCATATATATATGAATATATGAAAGCAAACCAATTTATGACCAGAATTTATTAGTGGGAGTAGGGACCCTGAATTGGATAAGCAGAAGAAAATGGATGGATGGAATTGTTCACAGTTTGTCTTTCTGGTTCTCAGTGGCTCAACAGAGCAGGTGTTATGAATGGAAATGTACAGTATTTATCAGAAGGAGAAAATTCACAGGAATGTTTAAGAACTAAAGCCCTGCATGTGGTTGTCCGAGCCTTCAAAACTCTATCAGTGTGATCCATTGTTCTGAGCATGGTGTTGGCTCTCTTTTTAATATGCCAATGAAATCTGGCTGATTCAATTGAGACGTGGCCCCATGCCGAGCCGTGGCAAAGACCAGCGGCTGCTTTAATGGTTTCTGACAAGGAAATCAAAGCTCAAGATGGACTGCTTTACTAAATGGTAGGTCTCTATAATCACGGAGCAGGTGGGCATCAACCTGGCAGAAATAGTCACTCGACTCGTAGCTGCATGGAATTTGGATTAATAATTAATGAAGCAGAACAAGCTCCCTGCAGAGGAGGGAGTCTGGCTGTTAGAAAATTCACTTATGAGGAAACACCACCAAAATTTAAAGACAAATTTCCATATGTTGCACCAATTCAATTCAATTCAATTTAATTTTAATTGTATAGCACCAAATCACAACAACAGTTGCCTGAAGGCGCTTTATATTTTAGGGTAAAGACCCTACAATATTAGACAGAAAACCCCAACAGTCAGCAAGCACTTGGCAACAGTGGGAAGGCAAAACTCCCTTTTAACAGGAAGAAACCTCCGGCAGAACCAGGCTCAGGGAGGGGCAGCCATCTGCCGCGACTGGTTGGGGGTGAGGGGAAGCAGAAGAGAGCAGAGGGAGACAGGACAAAAGACACACTATGGGAGAGAGACAGAGTTTAATAATAACTAATGATTACATGCAAGTGGTGTATAAACACATGGAGAGTGCAAGGAAGTGAGGAAGAGGAAGTGCTCAGTGCATCATGGGAAGCCCCCAGCAGTCTAGGCCTATTGCAGTGTAACTAAGGGATGATTCAGGGTCATGTGATCCAGTCCTAACTATAAGCTCTACCAAAAAGGAAAGTTTTAAGCCTAATCTTAAAAGTAGAGAGGGTGTCTGTCTCCTGAATCCAAACTGGGAGCTGGTTCCATAGGAGAGGGGCCTGAAAGCTGAAGGCTCAGCCTCCCATTCTACTTACCCATTCTACCCTAGGAACCACAACTTTTCAAGACTTTGTATGTGAGGAGAAGGATTTTAAAATTCAATTCTGGATTTAGCAGGGAGCCAATGAAGAGAAGCTAATATGGGAGAAATATGGTCTCTCTTTCTAGTTCCTGTCAGTACTCTCGCTGCAGCATTCTGGATTAACTGAAGGCTT
>VUQI01031830.1:0-10526 GCA_015106735.1 Paratilapia polleni
AGACAATTCAATTCAATTCAATTTTATTTATATAGCGCCAAATCACAACAACAGTCGCCTCAAGGTGCTTTATATTTTAGGGTAAAGACCCTACAATATTAGACAGAAAACCCCAACAATCAGACGACCCCCTATGAGCAAGCACTTGGCAACAGTGGGAAGGAAAAACTCCCTTTTAACAGGAAGAAACCTCCGGCAGAACCAGGCTCAGGGAGGGGCAGCCATCTGCCGTGACCGGTTGGGGGTGAGGAGAAACAGAAGAGAGCAGAGGGAGACAGGACAAAAGACACACCTATGGGAGAGAGACAGGGTTAATAACAACTAATGATTAAATGTAAGTGGTGTATAAACACATGGAGAGTGAAAGGAAGTGAGGAAGAGGAAGTGCTCAGTGCATCATGGGAAGCCCCCAGCAGCCTAGGCCTATTGCAGCTTAACTAATGGATGGTTCAGGGTCACCTGAATGGCCAAGGTGACCATTTTTTCCTCATCAGGTTGTTATTGATTCTGTATTTCACGCCTTTGAAAATGACATCATGATTAACAGCTACTCAGGGTAAATACGTTTTAGAGGCATCTGCAGAATTTGTTCAGGAATCTTCTGTACCGTCTCTATATCACTGTGCTGCTGACGCATTTCAACCTGAGGACGGACTCCTGTATATCAGACGGGACAGAATCATGACTGCAGGTCACTTAAGACCCGCTGATGTCATCAATAACAGTTTTCTGAGTTTACGCTGAGCTCCTTTGTCAAATGGTTCAAATCAGCAGCAGAAGTGACAGATTTTATTTTGGCTGATTCTAACAGAGACACACTGCCAACCCTAACATGAAATCGATGCCCCAGCTGATCATCTTATCAACCCTAACAGATGCAAAAACAGCGTTCCCGTTCTTTCTTTAAGGGGAAAATGTGATAACATGCTGATTTGTTTTCAGACCGATCGTGTCCCTGTTGATGACAAAATCAGTTTCAGCTGTGATGTGAAGAACGGAGGAGATTCCTGCAGAAAAAGAAGGAAATAAAACATACAAAAAAAGAGAGAATCAATCAGCCCGAGCAGCCAGTGACTGTCACCGCTCACATTCAGCCAATCCTCCGTCTGCGTTCAGACGGGAACGGCTCAAAATGAAACGGCCTGTCAGGACGCACAGATTCATCGTGGCCGTCCCTGCACGGCCCCGGGGCTGAAACCGACCCACTACAGTTGTTTTTATCTCGATAACAGCTCTCGCCCATTTAAAGGTGTCACTGTGATTTATTCTCCCTGCAGGCCTCTGGATTACCATCTGCCTCTCTCACAGTGAAATGAACATATGCAAGCTACAGATAAATAATATTCAGACCCCTGCTTTCCAAACATTCAGACAAACGGACTCATTTCATATCAAGCTCTGAGATTTATTACAGGTGTGTTGGTCTGTTTATTATTTTGCATGCCTCCTGTTGAACACACATCACCTGCTGGTGTTTGGACCGCAGTTTTAAAGCAAAGTTGGCTGTTTTAGTAGTTCTCAGCCTGACTGGAGCCAACAGTGAGCACATTTGGATGAGAGGCCGGAGCTGAGAGAAAAAAACAGATTTGGATAGCATCACATGATCCCAACAGAGCACTTCAGTCTCACACTGCAGGCATGGGAAGTAACTCTGAACAATCCCTTAGTTACACTGCTTAATGAAACAACTTTTTTTGACAAAAAACTGGAGCTACACCAGTTTTCAGTGCAGGGGATGATTTACCATTCTTCCTATCCTGCCTGTGATATCTGAGAGGTTTGCAGCAGAACACCCAGTTGACCATCTAGACGCCAATCAAGTCCTTCATCCAAAAAAAAAAAAAAATAAAAAAAATAAAAAAAAAGGTTTCATACCAACGGCGAACTGTTATCTGGTTGAAAATCATATTGTGGTATTCAGTGTTCCTGGACCTGAAAATTTATCTGCATTTCATTTTCTAAACAAGCAGCTGATTGGTTTGAGTCATCTCTTCAAACACGAGAGCAGTGGGTGAGGGCTGACCACGAAAATTCATCTCTGCTGAAAAACAGGATGGGTATTCCTCAAGGATCAGTCCTTAGCCCACAGCTTTTCAGTTTGTTTATCAGTGACCTGCCTGCCAGCTTTATGCAGATGACACCGGAGAGGCAGCAGCAACCCTAACTGCATATTTGGATGATATCCATCAGTGAATAATCATCGTGAACTGAGTCTGAAAGAAACTCTTTTCATGTGTTTCTCTATTAGAAAACGTGGTCCACTTGAAAATTTAAAAATGAAGGAATGAAGAAACAGGAGGTTAAAGATTTAATGTTTTTAGGAAATGTTCTAAAATCAAATGTATAAACATATAAAGAGGATCAAAGACAGTTAACACCAGTCTGGACTGTTTTAAGCCTATCAGACACCACATACACTACATCAGATTTTTCATATTGTTGGGCTCAAGCAGCACCATCTGCAATCAGACACCTGACATCCTCACACAACCAGGCTCTGAAAAAAACTGATAGAAACTGTGCTGGAACTACACTGCTCAAAAAAGGAATTAAAGCAACACTCAGAGTATAAACACAAAGTCAGTTAAACTTCAGGGAAATAAGTCTGTCCAGTTAGGAACCATGTGAATCCATGTCACCTGCACAGGTGCAAATCAAAGTGACAACAGGTGTGCAAGAAGTAAATGATTCGCCACTGGAGGTCATTCTGTACGGCTCCTCCCGGTGATACTGGGTCCAGAAACCAGTGGGTGACGTCATTACGGCTATGTCCACCTTTTATATACAGTCTATGGTGCAAACACGTGTTAGTAGTTAAAACAACACTAACACACACTGAGACCTCAGATTCAGGGTGTGTAGGGCGCAGTAACAGCGAGCCTTAATGTTCCCTGATGGTCCTGCAGGTTCAGTTTTAGCCTTGGCCTCCCTCCCTGTTCTGATCAAAAACAGCGTTCATTCAGGACATAAACAGCCTCTTTTATTCTTATCTAAACTGGAAGCTAATTTTCAGCTATTTTAGGTAAATACCGACTCAGAGCTGGACTCAGTTACAGGCTGTCATCATTACACTTGTTTTTCTAAGGTGTGGCATGTTTATGTCCTTTCAGACTAAATATGCTTACCAGCTCCTGACCTGTAACACTTTAGAGCTGTGAAAGTGAGTTTTTTGTGAGCTCTGCTGTCCTGTCTGGATTTACTCTACGTGCTCTTTCTAATGATTAAAAACTGAAACAGAACAGATCCGTGCATGCTGGTGAGAACATGTTCCATCACGTCTTGATGCAGATGTTTCCAGCTTTTGTGAACACACAGATAACAAGCTCACAGAAACATTTCAGACCCGAGCAGCTTTATGAATAATTATGTAGGCCACCTCGAACATGCAGCGTGTCCTGGTTATTGTGTTTGAACAGCGTGCTGGGAGAAAAAGCTGAAAGAACAAAGCCTGGGAGGATTTCAGCTGGCGGGTCTCTCCCACACCGAGCAGCCTCACCCAGAGAGAAAATTCATGTGTCAGTCAGAAATATCCTCACGCTCGTGCTTCTCCGCCGCTGCTGCTCCAGTTTCCTCGCCACGCCAGCGGGCTGGCGGCTCTCAGCTCTCTGTCGTGCTTTGTTTAGGGAACGTCAGTCAGGTTTAACAGTCGAGCTCAGACCTGCAGACTCCAGAAGCTGCTAGATCATCAACAACTAAAATATGTAGTTAGGCTGCCAGAAATGTCTGTTGATTTATTTAATGCTGACAGAGTCACAGAAGAAGAAATATGAGCTAATCTTCTCAGAACAATAGAAATATTTTATATTTTAATGCAACTTTCAACACAGAATTCAGCAAAGACAGCTGTCTGCACTCCTCATCTTTGTGAACAGTGTTCATGTAACATGTTCCAAAGTAATGCATTACTGTAATCACATTACATTTGTCTGTAATGCAGTACTAGAATACATCCATCCATCCATAATCTGCGTCCAGGGGGCAGCAGTCTAAGCAGGGATGCCCAAACCTCCATCTCCCAGACACCTCCTCCAGCTCTCCTGGGGGTACACTCAGGTGTTCCCAAACCAGCATGTCCAGGGTCTCCTCCCAGTAAGATATGCCCCAAACACCTCACCTAGGAGGGTCCAGGAGGCACCCTGGTCAGATGCCTGAATTTACACATTACTATACTAAATTCAGTAATCAGATTACACTTACTAATCTAACACTTACACTGCTATGAAAAAGTGTTTTCCCCCTTCCTGATTTCTTAGTTTTTTGCATATTTGTCACACTTAAATGCTTCAGATCATCAAATAAAATTCCTCCACAGTGATGTGAAAGACTCATTGCCAGTTATCACAAACGCAGTTTGCAGTGATTTTTTATACCTCAGCTCCTGCAGAAACAGCACAAAAATGGCAGCACAATCTCCAACTTTTGAGGAGTGATAATTACTTCTAATTTAGTGCACAAAGGAACAAGAACGTGACAGTAAAGAGCAAACTGAGCTCAGTAAAGAAACAACAATCCACCGCTGCCAACTCGACATTAAAGCTCTACAGCAGCAGCATACAAACCTTTTTATACACAATCTATGATGCTAAAACAAAGGTAGCAGCAAGCAGAGTGCATGCAGATCCCAACTGAGCAGCCAGAGCTTGATTTTCAGCCGGTAACAGAAGCAGTGATGAACAGGCTAGCAGGATTGTACATTTCTACCAGTTCGTTCCTACAGGAGAATCACTGTCAGCACAGCCTTTTTCTGTGAAGTCTCTGTGCGCTGTTTTTCATCCACTTTGCTGTCAGCTTTGTGCCGATATGTATAAAGAAAGATCTTCTATATGTCCTCCTGTTAGGATAGAAATTTGTGCAGATATATCACCAATGAAAAGTTCCCTGTTAGAGTGTTAACTGGCAATGACACAGGTGGGTAATGCAAAAGTAAGGCAACGAATAAATAATTAAAATAATTCAGGTACTGTCAGTAAAAAATAATATGTAATACAGAACTTCTTTTGAGTAACAACCCCAACACTGTCGTAAAGATGCAAATCTACAGACTTGGTGAGCAGGGACGCAAATTTTAAAACCTTAACCAACAGTCAGCCAGTTAGTCATTAGAATCTGGTTCATTTAACATTTGAAGATCTTAGTTTAGCATCAGCATGAATCTCACAGACTCTCAGAGGAATTTACACAGTGCTGCAAATTTCATCAACAGAACCATAGGAACCTCCACCTGGTGGCACAACAGGTGGAGGTTTCTATATAATGCTCTGTATATTTACAGGTATTACAGCAAACATACAGTGCATTTTCAGACAGTTACCTCACAGGTTCCTTCTGTGTTACATCAGTCATTAAAAGAAACAATCTGCCCATTTCCACCTCTATATTTTTATTCTGGGGCTCCACTAGAGTAGCTTTGCATGATTAACACTTCAAAATAAGCCTTCTTTATCTTATTCTGGCTGTTTAGGCCCCTCTGTTCATCCTCTGTCTGAAACAAGCTGTTTTAGCTCCTGTCTCTTTAAGGGCCCCCTCCCTAAAAACCCACTTTCTTCAGCTTCTGGAAGCCTACCAAGGGGCAGCATCTATCGCCTGTGAGCTGTACTGCTGTATTTGGTAAGGGTGCTATGCCTGTAGCAAGCGACCATATAAAGACATCGCCAAGGTAGGAAAAAAGCAGCTGAATACCAGTTTGATATGAACATCCATCATTATGACACCATAATGTTATATATAGTATATGACATAAAACAATATTTCTGTTGGTGAGTACTTGTAAGGAGAACTGGTGAACTACTGGGGCTGACAGTCTAATATCTAACATGCTAGCAAGCCTGGAACATGTGCTTATTACGGAGAGCTGTTGAGGAGAACTAAAATGTCTTCTGGTGGAGCAGGTAAAGGTGGGCTTTTACTTCCTGGACAGTCAGGCTCTCTGTTTAGTCAAAGGGCTGATACTGCTACTCGCCTAGTTTGTGAGCTAACGTAGCAGTGCTGCTAAATGGTGAATGGTGCTAAATGATATTCTGAGGGATTTTTAACTTGTTTTTTAACTTAACCATATTTGGATGAGAGGGCGAGGCTACAGGGGAGCAAGGGGTGGATCTGATTGAGAACCCCAGAAAATGACCACCGTCCAACACCTGCTTGCCGGCCGGGTGGAACCAGGCATCATTAGCATTGGTAGGAGAAATATATTTAGCAGAAAAACCGAACAGACAATCCATCAGCTGTCTTTTAGTGACTGAACACTGAATGCGACATTTTAAGCAAACAGAACAAAAGTTTATTTTGTGTTTTGAAGGTTAACTTCAGTGTTAAGTTATACAGAGTCTGTGGGAAGGTTTTAGAACAAACAGACAACTCTTAATGTGGAAGTAAGTTAAATCATTTCAGCAAGCTTTGGCTGAAGCCTCAGAAAAATTTTGTCCTCTGTTTCGTGTTGCGGTGTCTGTGGTGGATCTGATCAGGACATAAAACTTCTCCACTTTTATTCTTTTATTTTTAGATTGTTTTTTCCTCTGAGGGGAGTCAGATGGTTTCTCACCTCATCAGTATCGACTTCAGTGAAGGTCACTCTACTATTGTGAGTGAAGTATCCAAACCCACACAGAGACGTTCCTGCCAAATTTCCTCTGGTTTCGTTTGCATCCTTGCCGAGGTGGAAAGTTTTGCAGAGAAACTCTTGATGAAAGGTGAAGGGGACAGATCGGCCCTCGGGGATCAGATCTGTTTCTCTGACTTCCTTCATCCAAAACCTGCAACAAACAATGACGGAGAGCTGACACGGCAGCCTCCTGCCTCTGTCATGTCACACCGAGTTGTTCTTTTCTTAACAGCCGTCACTTAAAGACACTTTTCAGTCCCCGCCGGGGACTGAAGAGATCAGAGTTGAAGCCTGTTTTGGAACTGAAATGAGATTTTTCAGAGTGAACACAGGGCTGGGAATCTTTAGACCTTTACATTTAATTTGAAGGTGCTACAGTTTTCATTTTTTACCTCTGTCACTTCTTGATTTAAAACGTTTTGCTTCCTTGCAGCTTTCTCTGTCTTGCTGAATGTGACCTTGGTCTGCATCCACTTAATGTATCTGTAGACTCTCAGTCTTGTTTACAGCCAGGAAGGTGGACTTTTCAAGTCAGACATTCCAGATATGAATGTTCTAGAACACTGGCAAGTTGATAAATGCCACGAAGGTATGATTTCAATTGAAAGCTCTGAGGTACTTTATCTGTAATATGGATGGAAAACACCTCAGGAAAGTAGAGTTACACAAGCTAGTTGACGGTTCTCATTAGTTAGTTAATTCACTGGTAATCAGGTTTGCACAGTGGATTAATTAAAGGGACCTGCTCTGCTTTTCTTTATTTACTGTCATTCGTAAAATCTCTGAATGTCCATCTGAAGTTGTTTGAATGTGCTGTTCTCATGGTTTGACTAAAATACCAAATCCTAACTTTGACTTAGTTCTAAGTCTAAACATCCTAACCTTCTAACAGAAATCAGAGCTGGCCAAAGAGTTCTAACTTTGGCAGAATTTCATCATTCCAAGGTCTAAAGGTCAAACTGCTTCCTGTAAAGATAGTGGGACACGTTTCAGTTAGGCCTCAGTCACACAGGCCTGGAGACTGGATAGCGACCATCTGGCAACCACAGTCTCTAGGGAAGATGTGTATTCCCCGACCGGTTGGCGAATGGTTGCTGGCTGACACTGGGTGAAATCGATTGCAAAGAGGGTTCTGCACCAAAAACTTCCTTGTGATTGCTTTGGTCAATAGCACATTGCCACGGTTGCCCATAGTTTGCATGATAGACATGCACTTTTTCAAATTTGACTACTGCTCAGAGTAAAATAGTGAGCGTTTGCTGAAAAGTCGGGATCTGCCATGCAAACTAAAGGCGACCATGGAAACCTGCTAGTGACCAAAGCAATCATGAGGAGATTTTTGGTGCAGCACGGTATACCTTTGCGTCCAATTTCACACTAGTGACTGCCAGCAACCTTCAGAAACCACTTGCCAACTGGTCGTGGAATAAACAATTTCTTGTAGCGACTGGTGGTTGCCAAGGGGTCGCTGACTAGTGTCTAAGCCTGCATAGAATGGAATGTGAGCAATCAGTTTCACAGCAACTGCCGACAATCTCCAGCAACCACTTGTCACAGGTCTGGGAATACTCGTTTTCCACTCGCGACCGGTGATTGCCAGATGGTCGCTAACTGGTCTCTAGGCCTGTGTGCCTGAGGCTTTAGTTATTTTTTTGGTCTTTGATTTCCTGTGAAAAATGATCAGTCACTCATGTTGCTTGAACAAGCTCAAGAGCGCCCCCTATGGAACAGGAAGTCCAAGGAGTTGGAGTTCTTGATTATATTAGAAATATTACACAACCCACAGATATAGCTAGCTTAAAGCTTAAGTTTGTATATTGACTGTTTGGGAGAACAAAACTCCACAAATGAAAAGCAGTGACAGGAGGCATGATATAACTGTTTGATTGGTAACTAAAATCTATGAAATTAAAAAAAAAAAATCTGATGAATTATCCATCATCTTTTGTATAAAGTGGCTCCTTTTGCAGTTTTATTTATCAGCTTGTATAATACATCCACTGAATGTACTTTCAAACAAGTTTTACACACAGTTTTTATGGAAATGCACAGTGATGTCTCAGAATCTCTGTAACTTGAACAAAGTGGCAGAATCAGAGGTTTTGTGCAGACACTAAATATAATCCTGCATGTGGGCTGCAAGGCTCGTGGAACCAGCTTTTCTTGTGGGTTTCATGTTTGGGCAGCTGCCCAGGTCAGTAAAACATGTCCAACTGTTCCTCATCCAAACACAGGCGGACGTGCCAAAGACGGGCCTCGACAGGATGGGAAAAACAAACCGAGCGCTCAGTTAACCGAGTATCCAGAGAACTTCTCCCTGCCAGTGTGAAAGCCGTATTTCCAGCCCTCTTTTTCTTCTCTGGCACTTTTATTTGCTGTGAGGCCGTTTTAGTGAGAGAGAAGATCAAAGTCGAGTTGCAGCCAACATCCTTCAGAGCCACAGTGACTCTAATCCGCCTCTTTACACTTCTAACACAAGACTGCGGGGAAAACCTCCAGCTGTCAGAGATGTTTCTGCAGGACTCCCTCTTTCTGTGTCCTCTTGTACACTCACTAACATTTGTGCAGAAGGCATGAACTCAGAAATGCAACCTCTCAATAGCACATACATATGTGGATTTAGAAGGAGAAGAAATAAACGGGAGGTTAAGGTGAATCCCAGCAGTAAGCAATGCTTACAACAAACATTATGGGAGGTTGAAAGTTTGAGGCGGTGAGTTTCTAATCAGTTTTTCTGCTGGTTTGAATCTTTCCATCTTTAAATTCTCCTCTGAAGCCCTGTAGGCCTCTTAGGATGAGATGTTGCAGAAGCCTCCAGAGGATCCGTGTGTGGTGGAGGAGACTTGGAGGAGGTCGGACAGGTGACCTATTCACCTGGTGTGTGGGTGAACTGCATGCATCACTCTGCCCACCACAGGGAGCTTTATGTTAGGTAATAAAGATGAGGAAAGGCACTGATGGACACAAGGAACTCAACAACTTAGTGCATTCAAAATCAGATCAGAGTCATCAGAGTCCGAGAGTTACAAACCTTAACAAGGTACAGTCCTGTAATTACTGCCGCTGTTTCCACCACTTGGAAAAACTTAATGTACTTAATGTTATTTGAAACTGACACTTTTTAACTGAACTAAACAAAATGCAAGTAAAAAAGAACCATAGTTCTACATTATTTTCATGATAATCATTTATTCTACATTTTTTGTTTTCAAAAGCAGCCAAAAACACGATTTTCATTTAACTTAAAAAAAAAAAAAAAATACAACAAACAAGGGCAGCAAATTGTAAGACTGAAACAAAAACAAAAATTGTATGATTATCTAAACAGTTCCCAGTTAATTATTTGTGAATTTAACCAACTGATCACTATATGAAATAGTAGTAACTATACAGAGTAATTTTAGGGCAAAAATAAATAAAGTATGCTCAATACCAATTCAAGAGTTTTTCTTTTGATTTTATTTTTACTGCCATTGTTGAAGCACTTTAAAATATTATACATTACACCTAGATTATCATCATTATGACTTTGGCTCTGACAATTAATGTTTCCACACATAATAGCACCAAATAATATATCAATATTGCTTAAGACCTCATCGGTTAGTAAACTGCACTGCCAGAGATCATTTTCTGTACACTTCGACCAATTTAAGTTCCCATTTTGCTCATGGTTATCATTACATGTCAGCTCAGGTAGACTTACAACATTTAATGTTATTGCAGCAGGTCCACAGTTTCCTCCATGCAACCACGGGCATCATCTGTACAGATATACTGACCCATATAGAACAATAATTGGGGAAAAAAATAAATTTTTCCATTATTTACTCCTGATTCACAACCCCTTCAGTATTCACTTCTGTTTGACACATCACAGAAATCTACAAAGTCAGGTCATCATAAAAATGAAGAGAAATGTCCTTGT
>VUQI01031834.1:3663-16886 GCA_015106735.1 Paratilapia polleni
GTGTCGGGCTTGGGCGGGGGGGGGGGGGGGGGGGGGGGCTGGAGCCTATCCCAGCTGCCATAGGGCGAGAGGCGGGGTACACCCTGGACAGGCTGCCAGTCTGTCACAGGGCTAACACAGAGAGACAGACAACCATTCGTGCTCACATTCACACCTACAGCCAATTTAGAATTACCAATTAACCTAACCCCACTAACTGCATGTCTTTGGACTGGGGGAGGAAGCCGGAGTACCCGGAGATGTAAATTAAAATTTTGTTTAAAAAAGCAGGTGTTTTATTGTTCAGATAATGTGCGGTAATATAATGTATTAAATATTATGTAACCTAGTTGCAGGTGCGCAGGTGTGGTTGTTAGTTCTATTGTTCTCTGTTCATGTGTAAAGGAATACAAGCCTGCAGCCATATGGAAGGTAAATCCTATTTGTTCCAGAGTTCTGAATACCTTTTCAATACTAAAGCTTTTTCCCTTTTACTTGTTGATGCATGGAGTATAGATGTTGCTGGCCCTCCTTTCGCAATGCACCACAATCAAAAGTAAATAAATGAAGTGGTTTCTTGGTGTACTTGTTTCCTACCCAATACTTAGCTCAATAGCTTTTACAGCTTGCTAGCAAGAAAACATACAAGCACATGTAATTTAATGCATTCAAGACCTTCACTTCCACACGAGACAGATTTCAGCACAGCTTGTGCAATGCTCAATACCCTCACCTCACAAAAGACCATGCAGTGTGTGCATAACTGTCACATCATGTGAACTCATAACTGACTTTACTGGTTACCAACTGAAGTTCTGAGGCATGAACAGACCTGCGGTTGGCCAAATGAGGATGACTCACTTACCCACAATAACACCCTCTGCTGCGATTTGCCTAAATCAATCAAACCTCAACAACAACAGTCAGTCTTCTATGACCTTATAAAACGGAGTTTTGAGGTGAACCGGGTCTTGTTTGTTGTATAACCTGTCTGCACGAATACTGGAGGCTTTCATGTCAATGACAGAGACATATGACTGTTTTCTCATGTGCCTCCTATTTAATAATGTGTGTTATATTTTGATATACTCACTTATAATCATAAGGGTGTCTATTCAGATCACCAGTGATTTTTTTAAACAGTCTCTTAAAAGTGGCATCAGCAAAAGGAGTTCTCCACTTTTGCACAGGAGGGTTTCATAGTCCTATGATATTGCCATGAGATGCTAAAATTTATCATACATATATACTTGCAGTATAAATAAGATCTACAGAGGAAAGATACAGATAAACCTCCCTAAGAACACTTAAATCATTTATTATTCACTATTGCATTTAATAGCCAGATTGAACAAGACAATGCTAGGGTAAGTATAAGTCATAAAAACAAATTTAGAGAGTTGGTGAAAATTGCAAAACCTCCAGAGTTGTGGACAATAGACTGTCACTTACAGGGACCTAGAAAGGATATTTAGAAATAACCCTGATGCAATTCAGGTAAGCCAATTATTTATTTATTATACATTAAACGTATATAAAAGTGTTGTTTAAATACAATGAGAAATAAAATACAATGGAAATTTAATAAAATGCAATAAATGCAATGAAAATCTATGTAGCATGCATGTCACTCATTATTCCCACTTAAAATCACTTAAAAACACATCAAAAGCTGGAAGAACATATTCCTAAATTGGGCCAAACATGGGTATTTCTAAATATGGGCCTATCTAACATATGAACATGTGAATGCATAGTACGGTAAGCCAATAAAGTTAACAAATAATATGTAGCACTCAAACTAGCAACTCTTAACTCTACATAAAAGAGATCGTTGTGTCCATCTTTGGTTTTGCAGGACCTATTTCAGTGCTACCTGTTGCACAAAACCATAAGCTTCTAATAGGCTTACCTATTAGCAAACAACAATATCAGCTTTACTTGTGGCTCAATTATTGATGCTAAAATCACTTTCAATAAGGAATTCTGAAGCTGCAATAGCCACTAACAACATGCAAATGCAAACTGTTCTCACTGAATGAGATTTGTTATTGTTGTTATTATATTAACCACCTTTTACAAACCTAGCTGCTACTCTGGAATCCTGATACCTGTTATATCCCCTGACAAACTCACCATACACGTATGCTAAAAGGTAAACAGCTATGCTGTGAATTTTGGCTTTATTTACATGTAAGATGGTCACTCAGAAAAAGTTAAACATATGAACATATTTTCTTATTTTATCTCACACTTTGCACTGCTTCCATCTGGCTAACAACCATAATAACAAAACTGTGCATGTGTCAACAGTTCATTCACTTCTATATCAGCTGCCCTGTAGTGAGCTGAATCTGCTGATTGTTGCTTAAAGCCAAAAACTTTAAATTGTGTGAGGTGTGCCTGCAAGGGGACAGAAAGGGCATTGGTTTTAAAGGGCAGAGCTGCCATTTCTAAGGTTTTCCTTTTTAAAAAATAAATAAATAAATAAATTTTGCCGTTAAGTAGTGAAACTCTTGAATTTAACAATCTCTTTTGCAATCTCTATCATCATTGGCTGAGATAGGCAGCATTAAGTTAGCATCTCTTTTTTGATAACAGGAGAAACTGGAGCTCCCTTAGAAAACCTGAGCAAGAACGAGGAGGACATACAAACATTTGTTTAAACCTTATCAAAACACTTAATAAGAAAATAGAATAAATTTTAAAGCAATTTCACATAAAACTTTGAGCTGGCATGTGCATCTGTTATGAAGCCTTTGTCCAGAATGTATCATATTTCCTATTTCAAATTACAGTACTTGTAGTGGATGGGTTGGGGTTTTTTTCTGCAAGAACGGAGTCAAATCCTTGTCTGTCAGAAACCTGGGTGGTCATTTCAGTGGTTAGCCATATTATATTGTTTATTTATAGCTGTGCAACAACAAATGTAATCCGAGGAAATGTCAGCTCAGTCTGTGGTCTTGTATTCCAGCCTCCCCTCCGCTTCTCATTGATACTATCACATTATTTCTCCAAATAGCAGGAAGAGACTAAATCATTGTGACGTAGGCAGAAAGCAAGGACGTGAAATGAATGGCTCGATGAAAGCCGGCAACAACAACAGCTCTCTGTGAATGTGAGTGATTTGGGATCGAGGAAAAAGCATTGTGACAAACACTCAGTTCTTATTGTTATTGTTATGATACAGCAAGAAAAAAGTGAAACATTTTTCTTGTTGCAATGGAAAACCGCTTGGCTGAGTGTGCTCCAGCTGCTCTGGTTTCCTCCCTCACCCGTCTCACCCAGCAAGACGTCTTTCATGCCATTGTGGATCCGGCATGCTGGAAACACAATGAACCCAAACTACACTTCCCCTGGCATCATTTTTGCATTGTGGGACCCGGTGGGAGGAGATGCTGGGTCAGGGCAAACTCAACTGGGGCCTAAGAGTTTATAGTTGAGAAAGCAAAGACAAACGGCAGATATATATTGCCCTTCTGACTACCTCAACCTCTTGTTACCAACTCAAGTCATGTGAAAAATAAAGTTTTCACAGAAATCTAAGCTGTCCTGTGAAAAACTAAGTACACCCTTACTGCTTCCCTAGGAATTAAGAGGGTAAGTAGCAGCCAGGTGCTTCTAATCAAATGCACTTGATTAACTGATCATCAGCATGTGTGAGCACCATCTGTAAAGGCAGACGTTTTGGCAGTCTACTGATCCGGAGCATTCAGGTGTGTGTTATTGCCACAATGCCACAATGTTCCCAGGAGTGGATGCCCCAACAAATTCACCCCAAGGTCAGACAATGCAATACTCAGAGAAATTGCAAAAAACCCAAGAACTACATCTCAGACTCTACAGGCCTCAGTTAGCATGTTATTTGTTAACATTCATGACAGTACAATTAGAAAAAGACTGAACAAGTATGGCTTGCTTGGAAGGGTTGCCAGGAGAAAGCCTCTTCTATCTAAACAGAACATGGCAGCACAGCTTAGGTTTGCAAAATTGTATCTGAACAAACTACAAGACATCTGGAACAATGTCCTTTGAACAGACAAGGCCAAAGTGGAGAATGGCCATAATGCACAGCACCACATTTGGTGAGAACCAAACACAGCATCAGCACAAACACATCATACTAACTGTCAAGCACGGTGGTGGAGGGGTGATGATTTGGGCTTGTTTTGCAGCCACAGGACCTGGGCACCTTGCAGTCATTGAGTCGACCATGAACTCCTCTGTATGCCAAAGTATTCTAGAGTCAAATGGGTCATGCAACAGGACAATGATCCTAAGCACACCAGCAAATCTGTGACAGAATGGCTGAAAAAGAAGAGAATGAAGGTAGTGCAATGGCCCAGTCAAAGTCCAGACCTCAACCTGACTGAAATGATGTGGTGAGACTTTAAGAGAGCTGTACATAAATGAATGCCTGCAAACCTCAATGAACTGATGCAGCGTTGTAAAGAAGAGTGGGCCAAAATTCCTCCACAATGATGAGAGAGACTGATAAAGTCATACAGAAAACGATTACTTCAAGCTATTGCTGCTAAAGGTGGTTCTACAAGCTGCTGAATGATCTGCATCTGAATACTTTGTTTTTCACAGGACTGCATAGAGTCCTGTGGAAACGTTGTTTTTCACGTCTCTGAAAGTTCTTCTATCAATTTCACGGTCTGTTGAAAGACAAGAATGTTAAGTGAATTAAATCGGTAGAAATCAAATTTCGGTTTATTCAGTAATGCTAAAATTACATGAAAAATATCAAGCAACAGTGTATGGGACGGGGACATGCACTGTCAAAACTGTTGGAAAATGTAGTGCTGGGTTTTAGGGTTTCTGCAAGAAAAATTGTGAACCCCAGCTGCTGTGGCTTGCATGGTGGGGTTGGTGGTACTTAATGTTGCACTTAATCAATCAAGCTGCTATAACACTAACTGTGAGGCACAGTCAGTGTATCTCTGTGTATCTCTGCACACACAGTGGGTGATGACAGCGAGAGAGAGAGATTGAGAGTAGAGGAAAGCAAGAGACACCAGTGAGTTTGTTTCCCACTTTATAGCCTTTACAAGTGAGACAGCAATCTGTAATTAGTGGACTTAATATCAGCTAAACAGGTAAAACCAGATTACTCATAACATTACTTCTTTACTTCTTTTTAAAAACTTTTTTTCAGTTTTCATCTGATTTTTTGTGTTGAACAGCTCACAGCAGCAATAGGATATTAAGATTGTAGCTATTGTAAATATATTTTAAAAATCCCCTGGTGCCTAGGCCTGGTGGGTGTTAAAGTTACACCTGGTGGGTCACTAGGCTTGTAATATGCTGGTGTAAACCCTGGGGTTACACTAGATGATGACTCTGTTCCCTTGAAGATGAAAGAAAACCTGTGCATTTCAAATTTTTTTTTCCCCAGTGGCTTATTTTTATGAAAGACCATTGCTATAAAATTGTTGAGAAGACACCTTCAACTGCAAACAAGGCTTCAAATCACAGTTTTTTGCGTGATGTCCTCTGAATATAAACTCTATGAGCCGAGTGGCATAACTGACTGACCATACACGTGTCTCCTTAAGTTAAAAGCAAAAGATTAAAAACAAAGACAAGGGAAAAAAAACTGGCAAACTACCAGCTTCAACAGCACAGTACGGGTGCTCAAGCATGTGATATTCTATTTTTTGGAGGGGAATGAATCCAAATTACTGATGGAAAATAAATGTAGAACGATTTCCTGCATTGAGAGAGTTAGTACAATGCTCCATTCATTTGATGTCAGGCTGGCTCAGTGGGATAAATAACACTACCTACTTTATTCTGACTTGGGAGTGTTCACACATTATTTCAAGAAGGCTATTCCTGCTAGCTTCCTAGTTACGCCAATAAATTAGCAGCTTTTGTTGTTCTCTTGTTCTGTATTTGAAACAGTGTATATAAAAGATGGATGTCGCCACTGTGAATTCACCCATTTGTTTTTGGATTCCGCTTTTTAAAGTGTCTCTGTTAGCTTTTTGCCACCGTCATGTTAGAAATATTCTGTGGGGTTTGGATGGTTTCCCAGTGCCTGGGTGGGTTTCCTCAGGGTACTCCAGCTTCCTCCCACAGTCCAAAGACATGCATCTTAGGTTCATCTGTGATTCTAAATTGGCCGTGGATGTGAGGTAGTGTGTGAATGTATGGTTAAAAGTGTGACTTGTAGTCTAAAGCACTTTGAGTAGTCAGTAGACTATATAAATTCAAGTAGCTAACATTACATTGCTATCAGCACATACCATGGGTGGAATACATTTAAATCAGGTGGTATATATCATGTATATTTACACAAAGAAGGCGGACATTTTGGACCTTCCAAAGATTAGCAAGACTGAGTTTTATAGTGATTTATCACTCAGGACTGTTGAGTCAAGAGGTTTAGTGGTCAGTGTTTTGGTTTAATTACAGAAACACCCCCAACCCCATCAGTAACACCCATTTACAGCACATATCATGAGTTCACCCCAGGGGGCTCTCTAGGTAGCAATTACAGCCATCACCCACCTAAATCCCTAAACCTCTTTCTCCTGACCATGACCCCACTATCTTCCCGCTGTAACTCTTCAGCCTCCTCCCCCTCTCTTAAAGCTCTCTCAGATCAGATTACAGGGCCATCTGATAATGGTAAACACCGTGGCTGACTGCTGTACCTGTGAGTTTGTGTGTGTTGGTTGGTGAGAAGGCTGGAGTGGTTGGTGCACAACAAGACTGCCGCCATCCACGTATTCTGCTTCACAGGCTATGACACACAATCATAACCCTAAAGTAGATTATAGGCTGGTTTTGTTTTCCTCTTCTCCTAAATTTAATTTGCAACCGTGCACGCGGTTCTGCGCTATGTGTTTAACTCTATCATCCGTTAGGTCATGGTCTGCTCAGCCATCCACATCCAGTCTGTTCTGCCCCTGCAATCGGGCTGGCCAATTACAGTAATCCTATTGATCCAAAACACACCTAACCCCACCATTACATGTTATCTCCAAAATCAACCGCAAACAGCGAGGCAGCCTTTTACTGTATGCATCCACACCGTGAATCGTCTCTCCAAGCAGGGCTTGAAAGTTATTAAAGACGACATCTCCACACCCCTTCCAAGTCAGACCCTCTGCAGAAGCCTCCTCTCCTCTGAGTTTTTTCAAACATTGCTGTGGTTGTGTACAGCCAGACACACTGGATTTATGTTTACATGCTGGCCTTGTTCAATCCGGGTAGTCTGAGTAGAGTGTAAAAGACCTGAAATTTGAGAATGGAGTTTTTGCGAGATTTTGTTCTGTCTTCATTCTGATGATTACATGATCTGATGAGAGTCATTTGTCTGATTTACACTGTCTGTAAGGAGGTGCCTATCATTGCTAGTAAAAAGTGGAGGGATTAAATGGTACAAATGCCTTCATTGAAAGCCACGAATGAAGTTAGGAAGGATAAACAGGCCCCTTTCACATCGGTCTTTCTGAAATGTCATTACAGGTTAAACACACATGTAATTAATAACATTAATTGTGACCCTGTTCCATTTAGCTGGGCAGAGGCCCTGGTATTATACAGGCTGGCTCACTGGCACTGGTGTGCCACACCAAATAAAATGGTACCATAATTAATTTTATTAATTAAATGCTGCTGTGAAATGTCACACCCTATAAAATGTATAAAGATGAATTCCATACAAAATGGTTCTTCATAAGCTTCTCAGTGGCTTATGATGTCAGTATAGTGACTGTGGCTCAGGTGGGTTGTCTACTAATCTGAAGGTTGGTGGTTCAATCCCTGACTACTCCAGTCTGCATGCCAAAGTATCCTTGAATTCTGAGATGCCCCAGACTGTTAGATATGTTAGACAGAATGCACTTAGAAAAAAGTGCTTGTATCTCATGGGTGAATGAGACATGTAGTGTAAAGGACTCAAGTAGAGTAGAAAAGCACTATATAAGAACCAGTCATTTACCATTTATAGAAATTAGCTTGAATGGCTGCTTGTATGTGAAAGCTTGTCCCACTCTCCTTGTTGGTGATGACATAAGCAAATGTGTTAATCCCCCCACCACCAACACCACAACAGCCACAACCCCTGACTGTGGTCGCAGCTGTGTATGCTAACCACTGTAAACAGCTTGGTCTATTGTTATGTACACTAAACTTTAGGCTTGAAACTTTAATTTTTGATGAAGCTTATACTTAGGGCTGGATCAGGGTGCCGGGGGCTTCCTGCAGGCTGCACTGAGCGTTTCTTCTTCACTCATCTCGCTTCACTCTCCATGTGTTTATACACCACTATTGCATTTAATCATTAGTTATTATTAAACTGTGTCTCTCTCCCATAGTGTGTCTTTTGTCCTGTCTCCCTCTGCTCTCTTCTGTTTCCCCTCACCCCCAACTGGTCTCGGCAGATGGCTGCCCCTCCCTGAGCCTGGTTCTGCTGGAGGTTTCTTCCTGTTAAAAGGGAGTTTTTCCTTCCCACTGTCACCAAGTGCTTGGTCATAGGGGGGTCGTCTGACTAAGGGTTTTCTCTCTAATATTGTAGGGTCTTTACATCACAATATAAAGCGCCTTGAGGCGACTGTTGTTGTGATTTGACACTATATAAATAAAATTGAATTGAACTGAACTATACAGTATGGCTGTGTCCAAAATCACTCACTGCTACTATGTAGTGGACTGTACTATTACTATAAGCTATATATAGTGCACTCAAAGGTTGTATCTTAAATCATTCACTCATTCACTGCTTCCTACTCCTTATACAGGGAGCTCTATGTAGACACCTATATAGTGAGCTCATGGGCTGTGATCCAGGTCTCTTTCCATATATACCTTGATCCATAAGTGGGTTTTCTTGGCAGTAAAAAGAAGGCAGAAGTTCATCATCAAAGCAGATTGTTTTCTTAGTCTGACGGGTAGGAATGTTCTTTGGCAGCTTATTTAAACTTTGGTAAAGTTGGAAAGATTCAAACTTCTGTTAGCAAAGTCAGATTATTTTATATTAAATATTGAAGTTAAGTAGCATAGCTGCTCAGATGGCACTTTGTAAAATGTTGACTTAGCATTTTAATACTTTGTGTGTCTCGTGTTTGAGTGCATCCCCTGGGTCCGCAAGAGGAAAGGACAGAACATGAGACTGAGAATATTGTGCAAATTCATTAACTCAATTTTAAAGGGAGATTAACATATACTTGCTAATACAGTGATTCAGTTCCCAACTTGTTAAGCTGACATTTATAATTGTTCTATAAACACTGACAGCGGCAGTAAATAATGAATACATTAACAGGCTTATTAGACACAGTGGATTTCCTGTGAAATTGGTGAATTATTTTCAGGAATTAAATCATTTCAAAATAACATGAACCTACACAGCTTCCTCAGAATGCTATAAATATGTTTCCAGTGACTGGGAAAGCAAGGCTTTACTCAACCAAGCTAGACAGTAGCTTCTCGTGGCCAAGTAGCTCTGACTCAGACTGAGTGTTAACTCGGTACATGTGGTGTTCAGTCAGCAGTCCCCACTTTTCACTGATGCTTACTAAGCTTAGCTCGGTGGAAGTTAGCTACAACCATGCTACAGGTTTACTGAAACATGCTCACAGTGACAATGCTAACATACTGATGTTCAGCAAGTACATTATTGATCATGTTTCCCAATTTAGTAAGACAGCATGCTCATATAATGTGCTAATATGTTCTCATTAGTACTAAACACATGGTGCGGCTAATTCTTGTGGAAATATCATTAGCATTGTGAGTTTCTGGGACAAATTAACAATTAACTGTTAATGGTGCTAAATAAAAACTTGCAGTATCTGTGTGCAGTAGTAGTCTGCACAAAATTTCATGACAAAGTAGGAAACATCCACATCTATAAAGAATTTGTTTGCTAATGTGTTGGCATTCCTAGAGCCATGTGAGGCTAAAGTGTATGGAAGTCATTTCAAACTCCATTTCACTTCACCAAGAATTTTCCTTGTGTCCTTATGTTTCTGTAATGGTTAATCCACCAGTATGCACAAGCTCTTTAATCAAAATTATATTTTTAATGCTAAAATATAATTATTGTTGTTACCCGTGAATTTTCAAATTTACTGTTTTGCAAAAAAAGCTGAAAACATTTGTAAACCACATTATTTATTTATTTTTTTATTAAGATGCCAAATTACAGTTATTTATTTGAATTCCTGAAAAATTACTTTTAGTGGTTGAATGTTATGCTTGATTCATTTCTGACTTGTCAGAGAAGTCCAGTGTGCTGGCTCAAATTTGGTCATAAAAACATGAAATTCAGTTTGAAATTCCTCACTCCTGTTCAAAATGGTAAAACATCAAGAAATCACTGCACTGCACTGCAAAGCACTTCATGATGCTGGATGGTCTTTCTCGTTTTCATGACAGGTGGTCTAATAAATTTGTTAAGCACTGTATATTAAGTTATGTTAAAAAGTAAAAAGAAAACCAATGCCACAGAAGCAGGGACTTGTGCTCTTGCTCTTTTGCTAAATGTTAACGGACAGGCCACATACCACTGTGACAGGCTGCTTTCCATAAAACAGTTAAAGGAGTCCTGTGATCATCTCCTGCAGACGGGTGGAACTCTCATCTGTTGTTACATGAGTGCTGAGAGATGGACAGATTGGAAGATGAGGGGCTGGATTCCTCGAACACAATCACCCACAATCACACACCTGAGATCAGATCATCACCTGGAGAGATGCTCACACACACGCACAGATTCTGTTCCTACACAAACACACACACACACACACACCCTGCAGAGGCAGGCGCACTCCACGTGTACAAACCACTGAAATGAGTATAAACTGCACTGACATAAATGCAGAAACCTCAGGGATAAAACTGAATACACTGCAGTGATACTTACCACGATTCAGACCAGACCTGAAGTGCCTGAAAAGCATTACTGGGATTTGTTTCATTGCCATGGTCATGTCAGGTACATGGTGCTAGGACACGAAAGTGTGTGACTATTCGGGGAGTATCTAAACTTTCCAGGTAGTCATTCTAGAGCAAATGGACTTTTAAGCCAGGTTTATTTTGGGTGTTGTAATTCAGGACCCTCTGCATCAGCTGCTACAGGCTAATGTGGACACACACACACGCACATAAACACACACACACACACACATATGGAGTCAGGCTGCAGGCATCCCCTTGTAGGCATTTCTGTGGGTAGCTGTGGCTCTTAAGTGGTCAAGGCAGACGCAAACGCAGTCAGAATAAGAGCAGCATGGCAATCTAAGGTCCTCATTAGCACAGATGATTCAGCCCCTTTTCTCAAGGCCATGCTGTGTATGTGCACTGCGTGTATGTGTGCGTGCTCGAGTGGGCGTGAGAGCACCATCCTCTACAGTACAATGGAAAAGTTGTGAGCCACATATTTTCAAAGAGTGAATTTGTTCCCTGAGCTGGAGTCAGGAGCTGATGGTATTATTGTACTCCTGCTACTGCCATCATGTTTTTCTCAGTCAGGCTGTTCTCATGTAATCACTGGAACATAAACAGCTTTGAATGCAGGTTTAAATTTATATGCAGCTACTGAAGCTCCTGAGGTCAGAGGTCAGCGAGGGAGGTTGCAGGTGACCACGGGTGTCTGTGCGTGTAATCACGGAGGTGTGTTTTACTGGTGGAAGAGGGTCAAAGATCAATACCGACAGTAAATTACAGACAATGACCAACTAACGGTGTCGCATTGAATAAGAAAGAGGAAATTAGCTGCTGCTGTTATCATGGCAAACAATTTCTTTATTTTTTACTGCAAAATTGACTGAGCAAATGTTATGTTTTATTGGACCTTGGACAGGAAGATGTTAATGTTTTAAAATTGGCACTCTTTAAAGTGTAAGAAACAGTTAAATAGTCAAAATAAAGGCCAATTCTACAGCCTTAAATAGGCCTTGAAAATACAGACACCTTAACTTCAACTGGTAAGGGCTAAATTAAGGCTTAAATAAGAGGTCAGCTCTTAATCCCTCAACAACATTTTAAAGTGATAATAGAAAGGTTATGTTCCCATTAAAGTCTATTTAGTATCATAAAGAAAGTGTTTAAAGGGGTTTGGTTTTGGACCTTTTGAGGATCCCCTACCTTACTAAAGTAATTGGCTTTTTAGCTATTTAAAATAACTGGAAACTGGACAGTTGTGTATCACTTAATTTAATTAAAGGCTTTGCAGATTAAGGTGACACGCCTTAATTTTAAATCTTAATTATGTTATTTTCTTTGGCAGATGAGGCAGTAAAAATGACACAGATGTATTGTATTAAAAACACATGAGCTACACAAGTGCTCATTTGGAGATCTGTTTTTAGTTACATGATGAGTGTAAGACACTGTTTTGATCGCAACCAACACCCATCGCAACCAACCTGATGCCTTTTAAAGGTACTTGTTTTAAATTCTTGTATTTACAGATTTAACTAACTAAAGTTAATTTGAAGGAATGACCACTATGATTTATTGTCCAAAATACAATCACCAGCCACCAGCCACTTTGTTAGGTACACCTGTTCAACTCCTAGTTAATGCAAATGTCTAATCAGCAAATCACATAACAGCAGCTCAGTGCATTTAGGCATGCAGACATGGTCAAGACAACCTACCAAAGTTGAAACTGAGCACCATAATGGGGAAGAAAGTTGTTTTACTGTCAGCAACTTTGACCGTGGCATGGTTGTTGGTGCCAGACAAGTTGCTTTACAAAGAATGGTCCAAAAAAGAAAAAATATCCAATGAGCAGCAGTTCTCTGGGTGAAAATGCCTTGTTGATGTCAGAGCAGAATGGCCAGAATGCTTCAAGCTGATAGGAAGGCAAAAGTAACTCAAATTGTGAAACATCTGACTGATCATCTGCAGAGGAATGGTTTATTTGAAGAGTTTCAGTCAGGCTTCAGAATTCATCACAGCACAGAAACAGCTCTAGTGAAGGTTACTAATGACCTTCTTATGGCCTCTGACAGTGGACTCCTCTCTGTGCTTGTCCTGTTAGACCTCAGCATTCGATACCGTTGACCACAATATTTTACTGCAGAGATTAGAACATACCTTGGGTATTAAAGGAATTGCGTTGCAGTGGTTTCAATCATATTTCTGGAATAGACTCCAATTTGTTCATGTAAATGGGGAGTCTTCTTCACACTCTAAAGTTAATTATGGAGTTCCTCAGGGTTCTGTGCTGGGACCAATTCTATTTACATTATACATGCTTCCCTTAGGCAGTATTATTA
>VUQI01031837.1:0-12201 GCA_015106735.1 Paratilapia polleni
ATTTTGTCTTTGAAGCATGGTTTGAATAACAGCAGACAAACAACAGAGTGAGTGTGTGTGTGTGTGTGTGTGTGTGTGTATGTTTTGTGTATGTGTATGTTTTGGAGCAAAAAGTTCAAAGTTATTCACATGTGATGCTATTATGTGAAAGCTTTCTTACCTTCTGGATTCGATTTTTTTTTTAGTTACTCTGGCATATTTTGACAATCAGATGCTAATCTGAAAACTTGTCCACAAAAGGATAAGTCATAGAAAATAAATTCTCAAGGCTTTTCCTTTTTCTCTGAAAATAATCAGCCCCTCTGACTGGTGTGCACCCCATTCTCTATCTGATAATTACAAATCCTTTGCTTTAAATTGAGGCTGAATTATCTCTGCTTTATCCTGTCCTGTCCTGGCCTTGTGATAGCACATGCAGAAGGAAGTAAAAGTAAAAGCTCTGTGAGATAGTACTTGGAAACAGTGGTGCTTTGAGCTATGTGAGTCTCATAACATATCTATAAAACATAAACATTTGGAGGCAATGGGAAATTGTTGAGTCTTGGACACTTCTTTTCCATATGGGATGAATTTGCCAGCTGAACAACTAAACACATTTAAATTCTGATGGGGCGCTCAGGCGTTTTACATAATGTATAATGCAGCCTACAGCATATATAGAAAGACCTCTACAAGGAGGCTGCAGAGAGATGCAGTGAGACTGTATTATTTTTATTATTATTATTATTATTATTACTTCTAAACAGCAACTAAATCAATGAGAAAATGTGAAAAACAAATGTCATCAGTCCCAGATTACCTTTGGAAGGATAGAATCTGAAATCTCGTTGATTGTTAAAAACTGCTCAAATATTTACTTAATCACTTTCTCAACCTTGTTATGCTAAAAGATCGCTAGCAGTTAGTCCACAACAGTCCCTTCATAACCATTCCATTGGCACATTGAGTACATGAACAGCACATTAAACACAACTTTAACTTCAAATATACTGTATATCACCTCAGAGGTTCACTGTCACACAAGGTATACAAAAAGAGTATGTCAAATACTAACGGCCAAAGTGAAGACTTTATTTTTAAGATAAGTTGTTCATTTTTATTTTTAACTCTTCAGTCAAACTATAATAAGCTCTGTTCTGTCATACTGTAGCTCAGGGCGATTTGTCATCCGTCTGATGTAGAATGCATTGAAATGTCAAAATCTGCTATCACAATTTAATATTATTTGTCTGTTTTTGTAATGTCTGTGCCAACCAGTGCTGTTAATGGAATTTTACATAGTCAGCTTCATAATTATAAAAGTATGAAAACTGGATGTTTTTTTTAAGTGACTGATTATAAACTTCAGCAACCTGACGGTGAAGAATTCTTCTGGTTGTCACTGACAGGTCTATCCACAGTCTCTCTTTAGTGTTCTCTCAGGCATGGCGGTCAATGCAAGAGCCTAGCCTGGGGAGCAATCAGCCCCTTGAGGCTCTATCCAGCGTGTCACAAATCACCATCACCACCTGCATGATCCTTCCCTTCCATTCAAGCAATTTCAAACAAGTAAAACATGCGCATACAAATGATCACATCTTCAAAGCATAAAAGAGCACTCTCTAATAAGCCTTGACAGTTTTCCTTATTGCAATTCAGACAACATATTTACCCTGCATGTTCAAACGAAAGAACGATTCAGCTGGTAGCGTTTGTTTTCTCTACAGTGTTCACAGGCTGGTAAATCTGTCTCTGCTGGGAAATAGACTCCTGCTTATTTAGACACAAAAACAAAATGGCCTTTGAGACATATTTGGGAAACATCAGTCAGCCAAGATAGTGCGCCCATTTCAAATTCTACCTCCATCCAAATTAGCATTTCGAGGCAGAAAGCACTGTGCAAGGCAAACAAATTTCATTCATTTTCATGGAGCTTTTGAGTTATGGGCAGTGTTGGGGCTGTTACTCATAAGTTATTACTCTTTACTTAATGATAAAATAATAATTTCCTGATTAGAAAAAGGATTTGTATCTATGTGTGCATATATAACGCATAGGTCATCACTGATGATGGTCCTATCCACAGCCTTAAACCCTAAATTTGACCCTAGGTTTTGAACAGCTTGCGATTTGTGTCCATTAGAATGATCATCTCTTTTGTCACCCAATTGACAAGATTTGAGAGAAAAAATTTTAAAAAATGTAAAATTACATATTCTGATAGCATAGGGTTTGGGTATAGTATCCAAATACAGGACCAAGCAGACAGAAAGCAGAACCCAAGCACCTGGCAGTATCAGTGAGTTTCTGCGAGAGGCAGAAACTTGAAACAGTTACATGAGCTGAAGAAACCCAAGTCCCACAGGTAATTTTTAAAAATAAAACAGGAAACAAATTTTAGAGAGAAACAAAAAACCATGCTCAGTAACATTAAGACAGACAGAGCAGCACATGAGACAAGGATAAAAGACAAACACTTAGAAACATGAAAGAAAAACAGAAGAGAAGCCGAGGAGAGGGCAGAAACCTTGACACAAGATACACAAGATCTTTACCATCACATTCGTATCCTTTGACGTTATGAATTCAAAGGGATGCGCATACAGTTTTCCCTCAAAGTTGCAAACTGCTCGATTAGTTTTATTCTGTCTGCTGCATTAACTGAGGTCAGCCCATTGCTGTGCATGATTAAACAGATACAGGCAGGTTTAATCAAACAAGTGACTTAACTATTCAGATAGTAACTGTAATGAGATTACTGAATCAAGAAACAATGATGTGTTTCACTACTACTATACAGACAAATGTAATGTGATTACAATGATATGTTACAGCCAACACTGGTTATAAGGCACTGGTATAGTAAGTCCATGAATAACTGGTTGTAAGTGCAGCGGCCAGTCATACACAGCAGTCTTCGTTTAGTTGTTGGGCTTAACTACAAACCAGTCCTGCCAGATAGGAGTGCTTGCACGTAACTGACCTACAAAACACCAGAGTGACAATGTTTTTCATGCACTGTACCAATATTTTTGGAATTGTTGCTTACTATAATTTCTAATGAGTAGGATATCATTACAACAGGGTGAAGACCATGGTCAGGCAGATAAACTAAAATTAAAGGGACAGTTCACCTCAAAATAAAGTCTACATAATTACCCTGGACTGTAGTATTTATCGGACTAGATTGTTTGGGTGTGAGTTGACCCGATTTGGGGATATCAGCTAAATGTCACAAGGATTTTGTATCTTTCAATATGTAATGGCCTGGTTACTGGCATGTCACAGCAACTTTTAACTGACTGTGGGATGGAACAAAGGCAGTTAGATCCTATAGCGTTTAATAGACAGCATGAGACCCCAATAAAAGTGCTCTGCTGCTGTTAGAGCTGTTGCTGTGGTAACTGGTAACCTAGGAAATGTTGGAGAAGCTTGTTGTAGATGGGAGAAATATAACAAGATAAGAAAGATAATACTTTATGTCAAAAGTTGGGAAATTACTGAAATATGCTTTTTAATGTGGATTTAAAGGTTGTTTTTAACCCAGTCCATCATTTTCCTCGAGACCTAACCATGTGGTTAAGATAATCACCCAATACTTTGTTTTTCCACTTATGTAACAATCACCAAAGAATGGAACCCAAATGCAAGACAGAAGGAGGCAGATTAAAAGTCCACAATCCAGATCTTTAATCTGAAAACTGGCCAAGATCATTAACAAGAAATTGATCAGTCAGTGGCAAAGCACAGGCAAAATTCAAGAATGGTCCAAAAAGTCGTGCACTGGGAAATCAGTCATAATGCAAGTGAAAACATAAGGAAGGCTGCCTGTCCAGTAAGTGGTGCAGAGGGTGGTCAGGATTATCCGTGATGAATAACAGTTTGTTTAGTGAACTCCTCTCCACCACAGCTTAGAATTTAGTGCCTAAACCTGATGAAGTAGTGACTAAACCTAACAAAACAGTGGCAGAAAATGTCAAAAATGAACAGAAACTGAAAGTGAAAAAACAGAATGTCCCAGACTTGTCCTGTGCATGTGGATATTGCACACAGATGTTTGTGTTTCATTCACAGAGCACAACATATATTTCATTGCCCACCTCCTGCTGTAGTGTTTACCCTGGGGCTTTAGGCTACTGGGCTGGATGTACCCAAACTGGTAACTGGTAACTACTTTTCTTTTAAAAACATGCATCCATTCTTCAGCATTATGGAAACACCAAAAAGTTTTCAATACTTTGTTTCCTGTTTTCTTTATCGCAATTTAAAAAATAAGTAGCTCCCTACAGTATGTTACACTGAACAAAGGCTATTTGTCATCCAGATGTTGAATGTGATGATCTGTCATACTCTTGTTTTCAGTGATAAACACCAACACCCTGCCATCACAGACTAATATTTACTATGCAGTATTTACCTTTCCGCCTCATGAACTGAGCAGGACGACAAGTGCATTATTAGTTTGGTCTCTGGTGAGGCTTCTGCGAGGAGCTGTTGGGATAATTTGACACAACAAATAACTGAAGGGTTTCTGAGTGATGATTTTCAGCTATAGCTTCATCTGACATAGAAGATGGAGAGAGAATGAAAAAAGCATTGGACAGTGTTTTTGAAATGATCTTGGAGCACCTGTGGTTTTTGTGTGCACAGTGCATTGTGTGCTGAAGCAGAAAACAGCCGGGGGGGTGGGGTTGGGGGGTTGGGGGTGGTGGGGGGTTTTACCGCCCGTATTTTCCCTGCACTCATCTCCTATTTAATGGCTCTGTGATTTACAACAGCGCACAGCGGGAGCTCTGAAAAGGACTGGCCCTTTTTACACCTCCTTGGAGGGATATTTCCAAACCACTTTATGCGCGCATAGCAGGCAGATATGGATGAAAAGAGCAGCTTCCAGGCCTGACAATCATCATGAGCTGGGAAGGACAAAGGACAAAGGGAGCAATACCACAGAAAGAGATCGTCAAGGTTTTTATTATTCAACCTCATTTCTTCCGATCATCAAGCCCCTAATTAATTCCCCTGTGCACAAGGAGATAACACAGGGACCCAGTTGGCTACAGAGCAGGCAATTGTCAACCTCCAAGTGGGGCAAGTGCCTGTCAGATCACCTGTTTTTGTGTTCTCTTTCTATCTCTTCTGCTGATAGTCTCCCAGGGGCCTGCTGTTAGATGAGATGCAAACCCTCATTAATTTAATTCCCTGTCATTCACTGGAGGGTAATCAAGTATTCACTTTGTTCCCTGTTGTTTGTTATTGGAAATCATCTATCACTTTTGAAGAAGGCCAATCCCTGTGTATGCAGTGTAGATGCACTGGATGGGAGCCAGTACATGCCATTATGTAAAAAAAAAAAACACCACCTTAAAGCAAACAATGTCTCTTCTAAAAGGACCTCTCTGCACCCATTTATCTGCCTAAAAAATACGTTTATGTTTAATGGTGTTAGTGAGGTTCTCATTGCTGGCTGAGGTATGGTTATGGTTACAACTATTGGGTGGAGTTCAATTAAGTGTTTTACAGACATTCATAGTCATGAGAGGATAAATGCTACTCACTTTTTGGACTTTTGCAACCTGCACTTGCAGGTCAGTTGTATCACTTACCCAGTGAAACATCTCAACAGCTACCAGATGGATTGCCATTAAATTTTCCGCAGACATCCACGCTTCACAGAGTTTAGATCCTAATGATTTTAAGTATCTAACCTTTCCTTTGCCTGTTCACATTTATGGTTGATTGTGAAATGCCTCCATAAATGGGAATGGGTTGCCATGAACATCACCATGAGTTCACTGTACTCAAATGGCCTCCACAGTCACCAGATCTCAATCCAATAGAGCACCTTTGGGATGTGGTGGACCAGAAGATTCACATCATGGCTGTGCAACCCAAAAAATCTGCAGCAACTGCGTGATGCTGTCATGTCAACGTGGACCAAAATCTCTGAAGAATGTTTCCAGCACCTTGTTGAATCTATGCCACAAAGAATTACAAGCATGGTGTACCTAATAAAGTGACCGGTGAGTGTCAAAATGTGGTTCTACAAGTTTTGGTTATAAGTCATGTACAGTGGTGTGACAAAGTGCCACCCTCCAGTGTGGCTGAATTAAAACAATTCTGCAAAGAAGTGTGGGCCAAAATTCCTCCACAGTGATGTGAAAGACTCATTGCCAGTTATCACAAATTGATTGCAGTTGTTGCTGCCAAGGGTGGCACAACCAGTTATTAGGTTTAGGGGGCAATTACTTTTTCACAGAGGGCAGGTAGGTTTGAATTTTTTGTTTCCCTTAATAATAAAAACTGCATTTTGTGTTTACTTGTGTTATCTTTGTCTAATATTTAAATTTGTTTGATGATCTGAAACATTTAATTGTGATAAAATATGCAAAAAAAAAAAAGAAATCAGGAAACACTTTTTCACACCACTGTATTTGCACAGCTAATGACCTCACACTTAATACAGACCCTGAAAATATGTATTGAACTGAAAAGAAGCAATGTGTGAACCCTCACCCTCTCATTTTCTTCAGCTGACTTAAATATATTACAAGATGTACATACACTATCTTTTTCAAAAGTGGCATTCCTATCCGTGACATCCTGACAAAACAATTCACGGCTCAAGGAACAAGATCATTTAAGTTATAATTATGCAACACAAAGTTTTTATAAAAACATTGCAGCTGTAGTCCCTATAATGCTCCAAGAAATATCAAAATTTAAAAAGAATTCATAAGTAAGTCTGAAAGCTGATACTTCTATATCGCTTGCCAGGTCTGGTTTTGAGAACTAGAGTGGAGGAAGTGTGACGGCCCATCTGAAATGTCCGGGGTCTGTTTGTGCAGTGTGGGGTACTCAAGCCCAAAGAGTTGACTTTGCCACTTCATTCATCCAGAACATTATACTGAATGCTGAGCTGAAACCAGCAAACAATATTCTGATATAGGCAACATGTCATTAGGACATGCAGCGTACAACGTAAAAGTATACAATGGGGTATATTTTGTTAATCGTCTGTTTGTTTTGTTTGTGTTGTTTAATTCACTGTAAATCATCTGGCGTTAAATCCCCCAGTCTTTTTTTTATCAGGCATAAAGCATTTTTCCACAGTGGATTATTAGATGTAAATCTCTTGTATAGTAAAATTGTTCTGGACAGGTGACTTCTTCAGGCACAGACGACACTGACAATCAGTGTTGTCTGTACTGCAGCCGCGTCGAACAAGGCTGTTTATCACGAAGAGGGAATTAACTTCAAAGGGATTTGAAAATGTCCACGTGGAATGTAGGCTCGAGGATGAATTATGCATGAAAAATGCTTCACTAGAGTAATGTGCTGACACAATTTGTCACACACCACAGGAATACGTAAGTTGCAGAGTAGCCACATTGGAGGAGTGGTTGCAGTGCAGTTAGGTTGTGCCGTTCCTCTAGGCCATCAGAGGTTGTGCAGCTGTGTAACCTACACCGACTGTACTGTGAATTACTTATGAGTCCCTTCTTCACCTTAAGAAGATAGCTGGGAGCCTTTTTATGCAGTAGTACCATGAAAAATTTTACTCTTGAATTAAATCTGTGAAAGTGTGATTGTGCAGAGCAGCACAGTGCTTCAGGCTGGGTTTGAGGCCATGTATCATCCTCAAGCTCTTTAAGGTCTAACCCACTTTTTCCTATTTTTGGCTCCTTGTGTAATAATTCTTGTATAACCTCAGCCCTATAGACCTAATGCACAATCAAATTATATAGATCTTTTCCCCAGGATAGCCTGATGCAGTGAAGTCACATGAATGCATTAACAGTTATATAACCATAAAGACAAAAGAAAAAAAAATCAAACTGAATCACTCAGAATTTTATTCTTGTTATACAGAGAACAGTAATGGAACAGTAAAGTTTTTTTGGCCTTGATAATTGTTCTCCCAAGTCTTGGTAAGAATTGTAAGAAATTTATTTCCCCTGATTGTCAACACTCAGAGGGTAGACTGACTCACCCTGCCTACAACAGAGCTGGGCTGCCAGCTCTTCCTAGAAGGCCCCGGCTTCCTCCTTCTGTGAATTTATTTTTCCGCATGTTATATGACTTGGTCCAGCTAATTTAAAAGCCACTTGTCTGTTTGCAGAGGATGTACATTTGAGTACTTAAAGGTTTGATGGAGAGAAGTTCGAACAGGAGGAAGGATTTTTACATACAAACCTGCTGGCTGAATCCATTTACTACGACAAGTCCTCAAGGTGTTTTTGCAATCACTTGAATGATTCATCCATTCAAATTGCTCTTCAGGAATATGTGAGGCATGATGCTGTGCTGGAGAGGAATTTATTAAATAGCAGATACTTTTAGACTTTCATCAAGTGGTGGTCAATGTGGAGACACACAGCACTCATATACAGCTGTATAATAGTGCAAAGGGGACATCAAGAGCTCTCCAGCTTGATTCTGAGAAATGGAAATCTGAGTTGGACTAGATGCAAATACCAATCCAGGGAGAACCTGGGACAGAATCAGAACAGGTATAAAATCAGAACCTAAGATCCAGTCAGACCAGGAAACCCCTGTACCTGTAAAAACCAGAGACAGTTAAATTAGATATTTGATCAAGAAAATATGTTACGTGTGTGTCAAAACGGGGACCCAAATACCGAACACTGCAGGCAGGATTACTGAACAAATCGCATGCTTTTAATACATGATTTAACAATTCCAGAAAAACAGAAAGCCTAGGAGGCTGCTTAAAACAAAACTGAAATCCGGGAATTAAGGAAAGCACAGTGAGGGTAAACAGGCATTTTGCCAAAAGACTGAGGGGATAATTGGGAACACGTGGAACTAATGTAAACAGGTGAAAACAGTCAGGGAGTTAGAAGTGGGCAAACAAAGACAGGATGTAAAAACATAAAATATGCACAACATGAAGCAAATACCAAAGAAAAAAAAAAAACAACAACAGGAAGTGACTGGAAGTGAGACACAAAGCATGCCAAGACAAAACCGAGGTAGACTTGGTGTGTGGTCAAATAGTCAGATTTGCTAAGGAAGGTTCCTAACTGAGCTAAGTGAAGTATCTATGAGGTCATCATAAGAGCTATTCAAATCCTCTGAATACTACGGAAACATTTCTTTTTCTTTAAAATTCCAACGCTGGATAATAAAGTGATGTCTTTCACCTGTGGTTCCTGTTTATATGACCTGCATATAACAACATGTACAGTCAGAACACATGAGGTAAAGTATCTAAGGTGTGCAAAATATCTTGAAGATGGACATCTTCAAGATATTTTGCACACAGAAGACCAAGGAGCCTACGGTACTGTGGAAAAGTCTTGACCCACCCCTCATTTCTTTATATTATGCTAGAAAGATGGGAAATAGCTACAATAATTTACTGAAATGTGTACATACACTGTTTCAATAATGTTGAGGCCCGCGCTCTGGGGAGGCCAATCCATGACTGAAAGTGTTCCATTGTGTGTTTTTCTATCCAGGTATGCTTTCACTGCATTGGCGGTGTGTTTGGGATCATTGTCATGCTGAAAAATGAAGCTGTTGCCAATCAAACTCTTTCTAGATGGTATTGCATGGTGGATCAAAATCTGAAGGTACATTTCTGTGTTCATAATTCCATCAATTTTAACAAGACCTCCAACACCACTGGCTGAAATGCAGCCCCAAACCATGACAGAGCCTCCACTGTGTTTTACAGATGGCTGTAGGCACTCACTGTTGTACCTCTCTCCTGATCTCGTCCATACATATTGATGACAATTTGAACCAAAAATTTCAAATGTGGATTCATCACTCCATAAGACTTGTTGCCACTGATTTTCAGCCCAGTTCTTGTGTAATTTGGCATACCTCAGCCTTTTCCCCCAGTTTCCCTTCCTTAAGAATGGCTTCTTGAGAGCCACCCTTCCACGAGACCATTTCTGATGAGGCTTCAGTGAACAGCAGATGGATCAACTGAAGGGCCAGACGCATCTTTCAGGTCATGTGGATCTTTGCTAGATGTTTTCCTATTTGTTAAGGACATGAATTTCAGATGCTGGTCACCTGCTGTAGATAGTTTTTAGGCCTACATGTGTCCAGTTTCCATGCTGACATATGCCAAAAGCAGCCAATGTCCAAAGAAAAGCTTTGAAAGACCATTAGAAAGCATGGAAAACTCTTGCTAAAGACCACTTTAAAAATTCCAAGACAATCTGCTTCATTGGAAGCACAATATAAAGAAATGATGGGTGACTCAAGACTTTTGCACTGTATAAGTGTAGTTGTTTCTCTTTCCCTAACTCCTTAATCATTTTCCTTCACATCTCATGATATTTTCTATCAATGTCAAGGAAAAGTGATTAGGAAAAGACAAAAGAGGGCATTTTTGGACAATTTGGCCACATTCAAAAACAAGGAAACACAGAGAAATGGTGAACACAAAACTGTTTGTTTGTGTGTGCATGCATATGTGCTGCACAATGTAAGCTTAATGTCATATAATATAGAGTAGCAATGCACAGAACCCAAGGAAATATGTCATTGTCTTTTATCAGTTGTTACCTTAAAAAAATAACACCCACACTGAACAAAACAAGATACTTTCAGAGGTCCACACAGCGATAATACAAAAACAATTCTGGCCTGGGAAAATGGAGAAAACAACAGAATATTCAAGCAAGCACAGGAACAGGATGGTGACTGAATTCGATATTCTGTAGCTGCTGGAGGTGAACAGGGACAAACACAGTGACTGCTGTGGAAATCAAACGTCTGTGCTGCAGTTTACAATGAAAGCACAGGTGTCAGAGGTGGCTTCAAATCCGTCTTCAGGCTGTGAGATTGCTCACTGGTGTAATGAGGTGCTAAATTAAACAAACAGAACTCTGCTAGCAAAACCGTTACATCAGAGTACTATGTTTAACTTGTTTTTTTAGGAGGGGTTTCTGCTGCATCACATCACATGAACTATGACTTCATGCAAAGAAGAAATGATGTAAAATGTCTTGAAGAAGAAAACTGACTTTGAATGAGATTGTTTTGCTGTATGTTTCATCTGGGGAATGATGAAGAAAAGGGAGATTCCACCTAATCCTGAATGTCATTAAGAGGGGTTTGTAAAGCATACGATTCAGTGTAGAGTCACACATATGAAAGACTCCAGATATGTAAATCACCACAGTGCTTAAAAGCAATTCATTACTTCTATTCTGAGAACAGAAAAAAATGCTTCTATTTTGTCTCTCTCTCTCTCTCTCTCTCTGGAGATGCTGTTACTTTCCACCATGCCTGTTCATTTTAATATCACACCATCCCACCCTCCATTTCCATGATAATAAGTGGAGAGACAAAAATATCTTCCCATGTTTGACTCGTATTGTGAAAACTATTCAGCGTTAAAATAAGATTTCCTGGAATGTGAATTCTTTCATTATTGTGTGATAATTTACATTTTTACATAAAATATGATTTTGGTTTTTTTTAGCTGCATACACATAATTATCATAAGTTTGGTTTTGAACCTCAGTTTTACATGCCTGGTATTACCAGACAAATGCGTAAATGCAAATTAGCCAGAAACCTCTCATTTTGCTTTTGGATTTCCATGGAGATTTATTGATGGGTGAAGGCCCAAACGCTTTTTAACACAAATGGATAAACCTACCTGAAACCAAGCAGGGCAATGAAATCTATGACATAGTACTGCGTGATGGAAAAGTCATATTATAATCATCTTTTTGTGACTGGCTCTTAGCATTAGAAATGTCACTTCATCAAGGTAAAATTACCATAAACTCAGAAGTTAAAGTTAATTCTGATACTTTGAGGAATTGCACAACCTGACAGCTTTGTCAGGAGGACTGTGATTCTTAGAACATCATTATTTTAGCATTATGCTTGGATTATAATACAGTATATAGCACTTTATTCATCTCCTCCTGTGAAATTTTCACGTAACAGCTATAAGATGTCAAGTTTTCACATCTGCCATTGTGTTTTAGATGCTTGCATGTCGGTGGTGAAACATAAAGATACAAAGAGGACTGCAAATTGTTACAGCTTTCCAGTTTTCCTGATTATATTTCTCATTCAATTCAGTTCAATTCAATTTTATTTATATAGCGCCAAATCACAACAACAGTCGCCTCAAGGCGCTTTATATTTTAGGGTAAAGATCCTACAAATTAGACAGAAAACCCCAACAATCAGACGACCCCCTATGAGAAATAGGGTGGGAAT
>VUQI01031838.1:2769-18800 GCA_015106735.1 Paratilapia polleni
TTGGGGGGAGGGCGGGGGGGGGGGGGGGGGGGGGGTGGGGGGGGGGGGGGGGGGGGGGGGGTACGCCGATGTGTGTGTCCTGCCAAATGTGCTGCCTATTCTCTTTCATGAGATCCCCAGTGGCCCTCGATGGGGCAGCCTGCTCCAGCTCCGGGTTTATTTAAAGCTCTGCCTTGTATATTTAATGAATGGCTGTCTTAGCGAGGAGCAGGGAGGCTAGTTCACAGAGACGGAGATAGGATTCTAATGTGTATGTTTAAGGCAGAGAATAGAGAGGTTGTTATTACCATCTCCACTGACACTGCAATCAGGAAGCGCTTGTTACCATGGCAAATGATATAAGAGGACATCTTCTGAGCTGCTGTTAGTGCAGCAGCTATTTAGAGATGCAGATGCAGATAAAGGCTGAGAGAAAAATGACAGGACCAAAAGTATGAGGACACTGAACTCGTCTCGGTCTGCTCTTAAACAATATGAATTAATATGCTGGATGAGGATGAAGTCAGAGCTCTAACTGATAAAACCCTTTCTTGAGGGGCCTTGCTTTGATCACGGGGGGGGGATGAAAAGAGCCTTCCCCGCAGTATACTACATATACTAGAATTAAGGCATTATTAAGGCACACACACTTTAAACAAGAGTTAGACAAGAAGATTGTCATTTCTGCCTGTTAGGTACTAAGCTGAATCATTAAATTAAGCTGAGATTTAAGGAGAAAGAATGAGAGCTGAAAGAAATAGCTACTCGGATTTCTCCAAAGTTCAGAAACATACGTAACAGCACAACTGAGCTCGTTTATATGTTCTAAATCTCCAGTTCATTTAATGTAATGTTATAAGACTAAGTAGCAATGATAGCAGCTTTCTCATTAAGTCTCACAGCAGGACAGTTTGCTAAAGCAGTGCTTGGGCACCTTTGTTTAGTGTGCTAACATTTGCTAATTAGCACAGTGTGAGGTTAACCAAAAGTAGTTTTTTTTCCAGGTGTTTGATCATGAAATACTGGGAACTTGAAGTTGTGGCCCTATCATTTTGTAGCTAGAGACAGATATTTGCATTTTCTTTTAGTTATACTTAAAGTTGTTTGTCTGCCCACCACAGGCCAATGGTGTCCCCACCATTGGCGTCATGATATTTAGTGAGAAGTCCAGGCTATCGTCCTGATCCCTACCACCTCCCTGTCTTGGGCTCCCCAACACACTGGCATGGTAGTGATACATAGACTGTATATTAAAAAAAAGGATGTAGCCAATATGACGCCAGCCATTGGTTTGCAGACATGTAAAGCCATTGCAGTCTTCTTTTTTTTTTCTTTTTTATCACAAGTAAGAGATGGATCTGTGGTAACTTATCAAAAAAGACAGCCACGACCTAAATCATGTCCTGCCTTATCATCTATTTTACTTTAAATGGGGACCATATTTTATAAAGAAAAAACAAAACATCATATTGTATTAAGGAAGACTTGAAGCTAGAAGTTAAAATAACAAACTCATTAGACTTCAGTCAAACACAGTTGGTGCCCCTCCTGGCAACCTCCGCAAGTGGTTGCTGGAGGATCCTGTCTGTTGCCAGGTAAAATCGGTCACAAAGAGGGTGCTGCACCCAAAACCTTCTTGTGATCGCTTTGGTCGCTAACAGATTGCAGTGGTCGCCCGTAGTTTGCATGGAATATGCCGATTTGCCTGCAAACGCTTGCTAACTAACCACCGAGTGGTAGTGAAAGTTGAGTGTGAGATGGAAACCGGAAATGAAGAACATTTGCCTTCAAAGTTACCGCTGAAGCCAACACGTTTCAAAAGATGCAACTTTTACTTTAAAGGCAAATGGTCATTGTTTCTGGTTTGTGTCGCACTCTTCATAGTTTCACTAGCGCTTGGTGAGTAGTTGGCGAGTGTTTGCAGACAAGTCAGTGTCTTCCATACAAACTACGGGCGACCACTGCAATCTGCTAGGGACCTAAGCAATCACAAGAAGGCTTTCAGTGCAGTACTGTATACCTCTTTGTGACCAATTTCACCTAGCAACTGCCAGCAACCACTCGCAACCAGTTGGGGAATACTCATTTTTCCCTAGTAAGTTGCCAGGCGGTCACCATCCAGACTGTAGGCTTGTGTGACTAGTGCCCTAGGAAAATGTTTACTGAGGTCACAAATCAAGTGAGCAGTAGTGTCGTTTTCTCATAAACTTTTACACAATCACCCCCCTACTGGCCATAAGAAAGAATGCAGGTTTAAGACACTTCTGCACTGGCTTCACTTTAAAGATTTGGAAGTCCATGTTTTTTATACAGTCTATGGAAAGATATTTCTCACTGGGAATTCTGGTGGCAAAGTTCCAGACCAAAACTATACAGATGTATGTGGGAAAGGACTTTCAACAACAGTAACTGTCTTATGCTTTCCTTATGCCAAGTCATTCTGTCCCTTCTTTCCTTGTCCGACGTTTCCGGACCATGTTCACATATAGGTCATGCCATGTCAGTGTAAACTGTGTTACTGCAATATTTGCATCTACGTAAACTGTACCTACACAAACCGAGACAGACAGAATAATTGGTTCCAGGAGGTGAACAATAAACTAAGGACAGACAATGGCAAACCCATTTAGGAAATCTGACCCCTTTCATACATCATGACTGTGTATTCATGCAACAATCCATACAGTGTGCACCCCCACCCTCTGCCTTCACACAATGAATCTGCCCACCAGTTCAAGTGCTTGCATGATATGATACCCCCCGCCCCCTGGACTCACCATCCACACAAACATCACATTCAACTGCCTCCAGTAAAGCCGTCACATCAAAAGGGCTGACCCAGGGACAGTCTGGTCACATTAGGGGAAGAGATAAAGATAGCTCAAAGATATCCTGTGTGATCTTGTGAATAAGTATATTGATCGAGGCCAGAGCAGCTTTGGACTTTGATCTGTCAACATGTAGATGAGACTGTTTGTGTGTGTGTGTGTGTGTGTGTGTGTGTGTGTGTGTGTGTAGAGAAGAGGGGCTATCACACAGATTACTGTTTGTAAGGAGAAAACACAAGATATTTTATTACACGATGACATGATAAGCAGCTGGTGAGGTTAATAGCTCATATATTTTTTAAATGTATAACAGCCAAGTGACCTCCCAGGTACAAGGTAAAATAAGGGTATGCTAGCAGAATTACTCTAGTAAATGAGGCTAGGTTATATTCTGTTTATCTATGCACGCAAAACAGTAAACTCTCAGAGAATAATCATAAAGATCATAGCTTAAAAAGGTTCTATTATGATTTTCCTTGAAATTGAGCTTATACACAAACCTATGAGCAATAATGTTCAGATATCAAATCACTTTCTATGGTTCCATTTTGTGTAATAAATACATTGTTTGAGTTCACTTAGTTATTTTGTCTGTTTGTTTAAAGCACTTATTTTCTCTCATGGTGGATGCTGCTATTAAACATGATCAAAGTTTCAAAAGTCAGTGTATGTACAGGTAATCCCTGTGGTCTAAAAGCTCGGGCTTCAGACTGCTCTGAATGCTCAGTTTCTGACAGTTTTTTCTACTGCTGGCTCTGTAACCCTCTTCTCCAAGGCTGCTCCAAGGCCCAGTAAAAGAAACATAAGGACTATTTTGCTACTCTAGTAAAATCCAAGAATAAAAACATGGAGTTGGGATTGACTTCACGACTCCTTAACCAAAAATAATAGGCCTCCTTTTACAGTAAAGCCTCAAAAAGTTTAACTTTTCTGACTTCATGACTCCTTAACCAAAAATAATAGAGCTGAATTTGTACAATGGGCATTTTGGGAGTCACGTTCCTCTGTTATATGGCTGTGGAGCCAATATACCAGGTCCCCACAGCATGGTTTCTGCAATTTACTGCGATAGCCTTAATAAGGCAGTGGAAACTGTTATTCTTCTGGGCCCAGTTTTAAGCAGTTCTTTAAACTTTTCGCATTTAGAGTACAATTCTCTAGTGCTCTTTTATAAGTTTGCACAGAATTTGCTTTGCTGAGTGGGGCTTTACTTTTCCATTAAAGAATAATCTAATTGGTATCAAATGGTTTGTTGTAACATTTTGTGCTTAACAAAGTTGGGTTTCCTGGGAATAAAATTACTTTTTAATCACTATATATGACCATTATATTACATTAGAATAACACACAAGTATTCTTGAATGTGGTGAGCAGTGTGTGCCCTTGTGCTGTTACGCAAACAGACCTTTGACATTCTAAACAGCAAATTACACCTGTGTAATTCATGACCATATGGTTAATGACAGTAACTGTTTTCTAAGTCGGCCAAAGTCATTCTATAAGTAGAGCGGTGAAGGACACAAGGGTACATGTGCCATCCATGATGTTGGTGTGAAGATTTGCCATTTATGTGTGTGACAGAAGAGAGGACAGAGAGTGCACAGCCCTCCGTGAACCTTAGATAACTCCACCATCACAATGGCAGGGCACTGTGAGAAGTTAGAGGTGTGGGGTGACAGACCCTGAGGGCTGACAGGCCAAATGGTGGGTCCAGAGAGAGAAAGCTCAAACGGACTGATGAGGCCAATAAAACACTCTGCTGGTAGACCAGGGGGAGGAGAGCACACAGTAAAGCTGGTAATGTCTAACTAGAGGGAGGGCAATGAGTGTGTTTAGCAGGCGAGATGGGGAGTGCGACCATGTGTGTGTGTGTTGCTGTTTATGTGTGTGTTTGAAGGGAGTTCACACAGGGGCATGGTGCAGTTAGGATTCCAGAAGAATGGTATCCCCCCCCCAAACACGGGGTTCAGACGCAGGGCATCAGCCAAGCACTCGGGGCTGGGACACAAAGGGCACAAAAACACACTGCTCATCACACATTGCAGGAGTGAGGGCTGTCTGTGTCTGTCTGTGTCTCTACATCTAGACTCCTTCTGGGGTTTGACATGTTTTCAGGGTCATCGTGTGCTGGATTCACCCAGAATACATATCTAAAGGGGAGTTCCTAGCAGTATTTTCCCACTGATGTGTCCTCATGTGTGGCCTCTCACCATGTCAGGGGTCCTGGTCCCCCCCCCCCAAAAAAAAGGCCTGGGGATATATGGAAATGATGGTGTCATAGACAGGTCACTGGAAAGGGGGAGAGGGATGAAAGGAGGTTGAAAGGTGAAGAGAAGGAGACGGAGCAGCAGAGAGAAGAGAGGTGGCATTGTGAAGGAGACGGACATCAGACTGCAGACTTGTGCACACTAATGCGGCCTGACTGACACACACACACACACACACACACACACACACACACACAAAGACGCACTCTCTCTAGCTGTGACTTACAGTCCACATGTTGAGAAGGCGGCGGCACAGGAAAGGATCTATGCTCCAGTGTATGATGGGCAGACAGGTGATGTAAAAGATTTCATGACCCAGGCTGGCCGATAACAGGAAGAGGAAGTGCAGCAGCCAGTTCCTCACCTCGTACCGAGACTTGCTGCAGTCCTGCAGATAAAAAACACAGATAAAAAACAAACACGATGGCACAAGCTGCCTAAAGATAACATCTGGCAAGCTATCAGATCAGACCAGACACACCTTTTGTCTGAAACGTGTCACACAAACAAAGCAGTTTGAAGTCTATAGGATGTCTTTACTCAAGCATCTTGTAACACTATCATGAAGTCAGTGGACTCATAGACACATACAAAACAATGCACTCTTTATCTCATGGATTCCAAATCTCCCCTAATGCACCTGGTTAGCCTATCTTATCAAACCTCCCATTGCCTAGCAATTTCCCACTGCTCTGAAACCCAGCACTTCCAATGTGTAACTCACACTTTCTATTATAAACATGCTTTGTACTGCTACATTTATCAAGAAATCTTTCATTCTTAAGTCAGAATGTAACTTAACTGCATCTTCAATCAACAAGATTACTTTAAAAACAAATAAACAAAAAACAGGTTACTGATACATGTTAGCATCTGGCCCAACTTGCCTTAGTGAAGATGGGGATCTGGTGGCTGACAGGGACGCCCAGACAAACCAGAAAAGCCAGACAGCTTGGTTTGCATAATCTCGAATAAATCTACCAGTTCGCTTAACCTAATGAACCTGAGGGTGTGCTAAACTCATACTTCCTATTTTTTCCAGTGTCAAAGCAGAGGTCTGATACCAAATACTGTCTCGTTATTCCTTTTAATTTAATGGCACACAGTGGAAATGAAAACAAAACAAACAATCTTCACTCCGGTGTTATGCTTTCCCTTTTGAAGTCACGGATTTAGCTCCGTATCTAGAGGACCAGAAGACTTACAGGTGCAGCACATCCATTCTCCTTGTATTTATAGTTGGAATTTCTGTCCTCGTGGTCCCCTCTTCCCCTAAGCTGCCCACGTGGTCTCTCAGGGTTGCACGAGATTCCGGTCGCACCCCGGGTTTGATGCGCGGCTTCGACGAGGAAGAGTCCGCATCGCCTCTGGAACCGGGCCACGAGCTCCGAGTCGTGGAGATAAGACAGGAGCTCCATGCAGCGTGGCAGGTGAATGGAGACTAAAAAACAAAAGAATGGGAAGTGAGTGCTGAGGATTTTCCGGACAGGAGGAGTAATGGAAAGTGATATCAGCCCAGGCAAGGGCGCATCCCAGGTGCAGACAGGTGCGGCTCACTGCGTGTCATAGGTGTGCAAAGCGGGGGCGGGGCTACCTACAAGGGGGCTGACCCGGCAGTCTTGAGTGGTTCACTGGTAGCTAAAAATTCGTGCGACCTTTATACTGGGCTGTCAGGCGTTAGAAAGTATTTATAGCAAACACAGGGAAGGTTTATTGCATGGCCATGGTAGCGGGGCTTTTATTGTGTTTTACATTGCTGGGAGCTCAACAACAAAGGCATGCAGTTCAGAAGTCCAAAACCAGGCTGACATGAGTTAAATCAAGTGAAATCAATCAAAGTTAAATCAATCAAAAAAAGTTAAATCAACATGGGGCACTGAATATTTACTAATCCCTAAACAGGAGTTTTTAAAGGGTCATACTGTGTGGGGTTTTTTTGCAGCAAACTGTCATAATTGTGAGCATTTGGCTCAAAACATAAGTCTCCCTTTTCAATAAGTAGTTTATCTCGCAGCCATCTGATTCTGTATTGTGCTGCTCCCGCAGGCCCACACTAGACTCATGCTCTAAAAGGGTGTAACAGGCCTTTCTGAAACTTTAGGTTTTTTCTTTTAATTGCTTTTCCTTTTGCCAAAGGCTACAATATCAAACAGGCAGGATTTACCCCATCAGATTTCAGTCTAGATAATTTGATTTGTTTCACATTTGTTTGAACTCTTAAGCTGAATAGAAACCATTCTCCACCTTGTAGTGTTCTCTTAGAAAGGGCAGCAATGGACAACTTCTGATTTTTTTTTTATTGAGCTCAGTTGTTGTAAAGTCATGTTCAATGAAATTGCTTTTATTTTTTTGTGTCAAGCGTCAGGTGAACACATGGAAGCCTTGGCCAGGGTCGTATTACTCCTTCATACTCAGCAACCGACAGTTATTTTCATTATTAATACCAATGATAGTTTCTTTTCTATCAATAATTGATTGTCTGTTATTCAAAATACTAATAAAGATCATTCCATGAAACTCAAATTCACGTTCAATTTGATTATTTTTTTTTAATGTCTAACCCAAAATGTAAGTCATGCAAAATGTTGAATTTAAAATCATGAAAAACTACCAAAAAAGAACAACACCAAAAAAAAAAAATCTAACTCATAAAATGGTACCTGTGAATTTTTAAACCATTTGAACAGTTGTCCCAGTTAATTTTTTGTCAGTTGAGTTACCCATTAATCAGCAGAACCATTTCAGATTTAGAGTGCTCATGGGTTTCTTGGTGTCCCAGGAAAATAAAAAAATGTAAAAAAATAACTCAAACATGAGGGTCAGAAGGGATATCAAAATGCATTTTCACCCTGTGGTCATCCACAGATTTGATCTGGCTGTGATTCTGGCCACAGCAGAGATTTAACTGTACAATTCAAACATAGCTGTGAGGTTTGATATTGAATACATGGCAACTGTGACAATTCTCAAATTCACTCTAGACATTACACTTGCACTTTCATATGCGCAAAATCTGATCTCATTGTAGGTGCTCGTACTGTCTTTTGAGAGCACAGAGTCAAACAGAAAGCTAGAACCTACTACAAAAAAACAAAAATCAGGTATACAACCACATTGGAGTGTGAAGTAAAATGCTATTACAAACAGAACACAATGATTTGGATATTATTTCAACTCTATATTCAACTGGAAATGGTACAAAAAAACCCCCCAAATGTTTTGAATATGATGCCTGCAAAAAAAGAAGCATGTTACTCTTCTTTAAACTACACTCTCTAAGTGTTTAGGGACTCAGGAGATCAGTTGCAAAATGTTCCCTCCTCGCTTGATCATATAATAGGACGTTGGCTGCTTAACAGTTTGGGGCATTCTTTGTTGTGGTTTTCATTTCTTATTGGTCCAGCTGTTTTCACTTGGTGACAGGTCTGGACCGCAGGCAGGCCAGTTAATCATGGTTTTCTGTGGAACCATGCTGGTGTAGTACATGACACTGTCTTTCTGAAATAAGCAACACCTTCCTTGAAAAAGACATCTCTGGATGCCAGCATATGTTGCTCCAAAACCTGTATATATTGTTCAGCATTCAGGATGCCTTCACAGATGTACAAGTTACCCAGCAAATGGACTAATGCACTCCTTTACCATCATGGACTCAGGCTTTCTGCCTGGATGGTCAGTCCCTTGCATACCTCAACCAGTCTGGGATTCTCTTTTTATGCCCAGCATGTCACTAATTAACCAAACTATTTGGTCCCCTTTTTGAAATGTGTTGCTTACATTAAACTTTAGGGAACAATGACATTTTTAATTTCGAACATTTGATGAGCTCTCTTTTCACCATTTTCAATTAAATGTGTTTTTTAAATGATTTGAGAAGCATCACAGTCCTCTTTCATTCACATTTTACACAGTGCCCCAACCTTTTGGGAAACGGAGTTGTGCAGTTCTTGATAGCTGGTACCTACTTTATTTATTTATTTTATTTAAGTGAAATCAACTTTTGTTATTTTTGTAGCCAAAAATCTGTAATGACGGGCATCAGAACACAATCCTGACTTTAAAGGCTGTGATCTAAAATCTTGAGTAAGTTAAATATGCTATACTTTAGCTCACAGGTTCTCAGTTTTTAGAGTGAGAGCCAATTTAGGGAGCCAACATATGTACACTTGAGGACCACAGAGCCCTCACGGCATCATGTAAAAACTTGATGCTTTATCGCCTTTGTGTTATGTTAGTAATTGTCGTTTTTGTGCTGGTTTATATTTTTTTTGTCTAATCGTTAGTCAGCTGCGTTCGTCAAATTTAGGAAGGGTCTGCTACGATGAATAGAAGAGTTTAATTTAAAAAGAAATACCTTCTCATGGTTTGTTTATGTTTCAGTATTTGTGCAAATACAGTTGTTGGAGTATTTTTGGAAACCCACAAATATTCACACAGAACAGCCAACAGGACAAGGAAGAGTACAACTGACAGCTGGAATTAAGTTACAGTAAAATGTTTTTAAAACTTACCAGGAAGTCCCACAATTTCACTCCCTTTTCTCCAAGCCCTCTCCTTGTTTTAACTGTCTCTATAAGCAAAGTGGAATCATACAGCTTGTCCTTCATTTCTGATTGTTGGTGGACTGAGTCTAAGGGACAGTCTCAGCTGAAGTGGAAATATTTTCAGCTCAGACGGATGTGTGTTCGCCTCTTTTTTGCGATCCCCGTCGCAAGCTGTCATCTTTGTGTAGACTTTGTAAGTAATCGAGCCGTGTGGAAACTTTGCATTTGGTGTGCACACACCATTAGTTTTCGTTACAAAAAACTCTGGATGACTTAATGCATTCCTTCCTTTTACACTTGAAGACTGGTTAAAATACTACTTAGGGGCCGCCACTGGCCCGTGAGCCCCATGTTGAGAACCCTGGCCTTAGCTGAAATAAAGTTTAACATGCGTCTCAGATGAGTTCAGTTCCCCTCATTGTTTAAAATATCTCTCCAAAGGATTCTTATTTGAAAGTTCATGTGCATACTTTGGAGTTTAATTTGATAACCAACTGGCTAATTTGATTTGCCCCAAGCGTTCAGTAATGACTCGAGGTTATACTTTAGTTTTAGTACCTGACTTCCCCCACGTCATGCACTGAACCAGGTATAAAGTTTGAAAGGGGCCTGTGCCAATTTATTTGATTATGATTGTAGGCTATTCAATCTATAGCCTACAACATCTATGCATTTTGCAGAGCACCAGTCAGAAACGATTCTGCATAGAAAATCCAAGACCCCAAGTGAAACTTCATGATTAGACAATATAATGGTCACTGAGAGATACTGTGCTTTGTTTAGTGGAACACTGTGTGAGTTTTGATGTTCTTTGTTACAGGAAACAGTGAATTGACGCCCCCAGTTGACCAAATAAGCGCATCCTATTGTCAGCCAGGCTCTACGTAATTTCCAACCAGCATGGCTGTCATATGCTGCCTGCTGCACAACCACAGCACGGACAACTCTCTCTAACAGGGTTGTAAGGCGCAGCGTCCTCTCTCTCTCTCTCTCTCTCTCTCTCTCTCTCTCTCTGTTTTGTGGGATGCTCGGACTCTCTGGATGGATGAGCCCCCCCTTCGCACCGGAGTCACCACCATTACATCATCTATTCCCACACAGCCGAACACGAAACGAGAGCTTTTTAAATATTTAGCCGGGATCCCGACCGTTTGAGTCCGGGCAGCTCTACATATAGGACGCAGTGGGGATTATAAAAACACATCATCAGTAATGTCTGCGGGGATGATGGCGTTTCAATGAAAGGGGAGGAGAGGAGGGGGCAGAGGAGGAGAGACGTGCACCGTCATCAGCATCTGTCCGCCAGCTCCCTTTGTGTTCACCGGAGAATGTGAATGGCGAAAGATGACATGGCAGAGGTAGATTTGGCATCAAACGGTGCGGAACCCCCCGGCGAGGCCTCCTCGGCGTTTCCCTACGAGGAGTACGAATGCAAAATCTGTTATAATTATTTCGACCTTGACCGCCGGGCTCCTAAGATCCTAGAGTGCCTGCACACGTTTTGCGAGGAGTGCCTGAACACACTTCACCTCCGGGAGGAGCGGCCATGGCGCATCAGCTGCCCCGTCTGTCGCCACCGGACCCCGGTTCCGGATTATCGGATACAGAACCTCCCCAACAACACAAAGGTGACGGAGGATTTTCCGCTCTACATCGATTCGGACCCTCTGCCTCAGGACGCTTTGCCGCCGTACCCTCCCCCGCTGCACCCAGCTCTCGTCGCCCTCCGCCGGGAGGAGGCGTCGGGGGCGTCCAGCGCCAGCCAGGCGACTCCATCCACCACCGTGTCCACGGCCACGACCCTCTCCCAGGACTCGGTGCGCTACGACAGCTGTCAGAGCTGCAAGAGAGTGGCGCTGACCACCGGCTGCGTGTGCGTGATCTTCTCCTTTCTGTCCATGCTGGTGTTGCTGTTCATGGGCCTGATCTTTGTGCACAGTCACAGCATTCCTCCCTCGCCGGCGGGACCCATTTGCTTGTCGGTAGCCAGCATCTTGGCCATGTTCTCCGTGGTCGTCACATGGCTCATCTGCTGGCTCAAATACAGACCGGACCATGAGACAGGCCGCGCATCCGCCACGAGTAACTCCCGGAGAAACGCCTGATAGGCTGCTGCCTCTGACTATTGATGGAGATGTTGTAGGCTACTGTGGGTGTGTGGTTATGTACATAGTACTGGCAACTCCTGCTCCCTTTACTTTTTCTAGGAATAAATCTTGCCCAAAATGGCCTTTTATGAGTATAGCAAACACCCAAAGGCCTTCATATTGTTGGAGTAATAGGCCGACATGATCCTTGATAATTTTCCTTAAGTTATGCACTTGAATTTACAGTCTGGGCATCTTGATGAATGAACTTAAGACTTAGACCCTCTGTCATGGGTCTAGTCTGTATTTGGTTTGATGGCTAAATGTAAAGTGCTTATTTCCAAGGTTTGATACCCTCACCACCTTACCCTGCTAAATAATATGCATATCCCACTATGCCAATCACTGTATGATAACTGTCCACGATCATTCACTCATATCTCAACAAAGCACTATTGTAATGTACAGACATTTGGCGATATTCACCTCTGAGTTTTCAGGCTGGTTTTTATGAAGGGTTGCTGTATATGTTTGCGTGGGGAGCCTCTAACATGCCATGCAGGTACAGTAGAAGTTGCATCCACAATCCAAACTTGTAAATAGTCCACAGGTGCAGAGGTGTAGGAGTGATCAGCCTTTCTTGAAGACACTTCCTGAACCTTGTGCTTTAACTTTACCCTATAGGGTGACACTGTAGGAAAACTGCACCTCTTCCTGGCAAAAGAGATGCAAAGCTTGTGATTTTGAACCTGTGTTTTGCTACATTTGTGCATGTTTGGCTACTGAAAGGTCAAGGCTTTTTTGTTGTTTTTCTTTTTAATTGGAAGAGACAGTGCGCTCCTGACTCGTGTGCCTCACCTTGTTGCTGAATGAAGCAAAACGTCACTGTAATAATAATCGAAATCATGCACGGGCCTCCTGCTGCAGACAGCACCCAGCTGTGTGTGCTAGAAGGGATTTCCCCCTCCTGTCACATCAATGAGAAACAGGGTTTCCAATGTTTAGCACTTTTTTTTTTTTTTTTTATATTTATGAAAAATGTCTGGTTTTGAAGAAGGAGAAACCTGCCCTTATTTGTTAAAGCAGTTTAATATAGTCTCCACTCTCAACTGCTTCCAAGACCTTGCCTCTTTTTCCTTCAAAGCCATATGTGAAAATCCAGTGATACACAGATATGGTAAACAACTCCTAAACTGATATATTCGGTGTCATTCTGGTTCCTGTGAGACTGTCAGGAGTGATAATTACCTCTGGACTTAAAGAGCCCCATGAGCCGTGTGGCTGAGATTAGGAAGAGGCATTCAAGATAGAAAAACACTACAATATGGGCTGAGAGAGTTTGTGCTATTCCGGTGCCTGCACTAAAGCTTAATATAATTTAGATGATGTAATTTATAGCTCTGAAAGGCATTGTGGGTCTGTATGTAATGCACTGGGATGAAAGAGGCTGAAACTCACAGGCCTATCATGAGTCAGTGGTAAAGCCTGTGAATGTTATTATTGCTGCAATCTATACATTTATTAGTGGTGCAGTGTGAGGCCTTCACACTGGCAAATGTGCTCCATGAGGCATGTGAATTTGAATACTGTGATGTCTTCTAACTCCCTGACAGCATTTAATATAGAATTCGGATTCAATTTGGACACCAAAGTTTGTTTGTTTTTTAATCTAAGAACTCACCGCCCTTGGTATCCCTACCTCACTGCAGGGGGAAACGGCAAAAGCAATTTAACCTGATTATTAAACAACCCCCTCTTCTCAATCTGATGTCGCTTCAATCATCCTGCTTGACCTTTTCCCAACTTGTATTTGATGCACTTTCACCCTCTTATTTGACACAAGTAACGGGGTATACCTTTGACAGATGTACGCATATTGTATTTATTTCAGAGGACCTAGAAAATGTTGTCGGTTTTTATGAGAATCTGTGGTTGTTGTTGAAGTACCAAATGTATTTGCACAAAGAAATGTTCTTTATGTGCTGTTTTACATACATAAACACATTTCAGTAATAAAGGAAACATGAGTATCCACTGCATTATTCATTTCTCTCACTAGGGTGAAGACAACAAGCTGATGGAATGGCCTCTTATCCCTGTTCTGTTTTTTTTTTTTAAGCTTCCTCTTACATAATGACTGGTAATACACTGAATACTGTATGATCCAACTTGACACATTTAGCTCCCCGCTGTGCATCAAATATGCCCCCTACTGGATGACAAGAGATTCTACATGCAATACAGAAAGGGGGGGAAAAATGCAGAAATTCCACCCCTCAGTGTCAACATGGTTGCACTTCTCATGTAGGTCTAGTTATGCAAACTTTCAGTGGCTAAAGCTTGATTAAAAGTAAATACATTTTTTTAAGTATGGGTTGGATGCTGATGTGCTGTTAATATCACAGCCTGAGATTTGTCATATGTGTTTACCTGCTCATACAAGGCTTCCTTTTACTTCATATAAACTAAGCCATTTAGCAACAAATTTTTTTCCCTCATGAACAAACAGCAGAACAGATAAAAACCAGTGTTGACTGTTCACCGTCTAATTGCTGGTTACTATTCAGCTCATGCATACTTCCCATCATGCGTTAACCAGAAGTTCCGTACCCCATAAATTAATGTTCTTATATAGCGGATTTCTTCAAGTAATACACCTCTCTTTTGTCATTATAGCACCACGGTTCACTGGTTGGTCTGTTCAGAGTAGCAGCCTAGCGGGCCTAATATTAGCCCATCTTTGTTTTTTCTACTTACGTGCAGTTACAGTGATTACTGGAAAATAGTCTGAGGCAAATTTACAAACTAGGAATTGTAGCAAACAGGTTCACACGACATATTTTGTAGGGATGTTAAAATACAGATTTTTAATTCCCCTCATTAGACATTTATCTCGGCGTAGATAGCTAACTTTAGTTTTAACTACTAGAAACTTCCACCCACTGCCCTCGGGCTACAAGTCAGCGCGTGACTTTGCCAGTCAACAGAAAAACATACAATGTAGCTTAGCATGCCAAGCTTACTATTCTTAGTAGTCTAAAATTAAGATAAAACTGTGTAAGCTAATTTAACTTCTAAACTAAATTATATAAATAATAAGATAAAGTATACAAAAACACTCTGAACTGCAGCAAGGACTGGCTTTAACTCCAAATAGTTGATGTTATATGTTTATATGTATATATACATACATATACATACATTTTTATTGCATTGCCCTAAATGTTTTATAGATGCAGGGGAAATGTAAGTAAAAGAAACAATTACACAGTTAAATCTGTTTCACCTGCATTAGAAATGGCAGGCTTCAGTAAAACCCCATAGCAACAAATTTTAAAGAAGTAAAAAAAGTATCAAATTATGCAATAAGGCCTTTTTCATATCCGCAACATTTGCGGCAACGTTGTCTTTTATATATGTTGTTACATATCATTTTTTATTGTCTTGCCCATAAAGGTTACCAAGATAAAGTGATGGAAGTATAAAAAATAAATAAATAATTACAGTAAAAATATCAACTGCATCAAAAATGGTAGGCAACTTTAATGAAACATTAGCAAAAAAAAATTGTAGTGTAAGAACTACAGTAGTCTATAAAGTCATTGTGCAAAAAGGCAACAGATATACCTGTAGATAGATAGAGCAATGCTGCTTCATTGCGACAGTGGCAAACATGTTGCCTTATTTCTTAAGTAACTGCGTTGACCTTAAAAGGAATAAGCTAAAGTATAAGTAAAAGAAACAATTACACAGTAATAAAGTAGTCATTTTAAAAAAGTACCCTATAGCCGATATGCAACAAGGCATATACTGTGTATTAATGGGATGCCATTACTGATGCTTTAACTTGTCTCGGTGGAGCTAATTTTGACACCTTCATACATTGTTGGGTATTTACATGCAATGCATCATCCTTTGCAATTTTCTTCTTAAATTTAACAGTCCGATCCACAAATGTAGTGAAGTAACGTATATATTTTCCCTGCAAAATGTTGTGAAGTTGAACTTTTTCACCTAAAAGACCCAGCCCTATCTATTTCAAATAATTAGCCTATTCCTCTAATAGACTGATGGAAACCTGGCCTAATCGATGTGACAAATATACGTGTTTGTGAAGGCCGTCCACGCATGATGCAACTAATTTATTTCTCATCAGGAGAGATTTCTGACTTTGAATTTCATCCCCCGGTAATGGATTAGACACGGAGATTCAGTATCGCTTTAAAAGAAAAGGGTCGAGGTATGCATCATACCTCACTTTCTGTTTTCCATTTGCCCTCTCTATAGTTCTTTTTTTTTTTTTTTTATTTTGTACTTTTCAATTTC
>VUQI01031838.1:31460-48143 GCA_015106735.1 Paratilapia polleni
AAAGAGTCGCAGATGGGTCCATAAGCTGTCAGTAAAGCCATTATCCGACCCAGCATCTGCCTGCCTTGACTTCTATGTACTGTTTAATGCAGTCGGCCAGTCACTTAGTCTCCCAGCCGCTGAATAGGAGCAGCATGGTCGGCCCGCCCAAATAAATGCTGTGTTTGTCTCCTCTGCCTTTTGTTTTGTGTGTGTGTGTGTTTTTTGTTTTTTTTGTTTTTTTTGAGAGGGGTAGGTGGAAAAGGGGGGCAATGTGTCAGAAGCTCAATTTACCCTCACTATTAACCAAAACCCCAGAAGAGCTACGGGGATGTCCGAAGAGGGGTGTAAATAGCCCACATATGGTCAGTCAATTCCCCCAAGTCCCAAAATCCACATTGGACCTATCCCCATCAGCTTCTTCTCTCTCCGTCTCACACACACACAGGCATACATGCTCAGTGTGTACTGTGTCATGTCTCTGTGGACATATTTAAGCCTTTGTGTCCCCATCTGACTGCCCCCCCCCTCCCAGAAATCCAGCAATGCTGAAGTCTTTCCAATAGTGTGTTTCAGCTAAATCCTCTCTTCTCCTCCTCTTTCTCCTCCTCATTTTTCCTCTTCTCTGGGATGGCGCTGCATGGTGGGAGCCATTTTGGGCTTTTTTTTTTTTTTTTTGGCTCAGAAGAAGTTGTTTTGGCCTGGAGTGCTGTGTCCTGTGTGCCTCTCAGGGCTTCAGTTTGGTTAAATTAAACAGTTTTCTTTTCTCTTCTAACCTCTTCTCACCCACCCCCCTTCACTCCAACTGCTCCTCTCTTATTTTGCGGCTTAATGCTCCCCGGCTCCTGGACGAGCTCGTACAGGCTGCTTTTCCAGGCCTTCTCCTACTCAGATAATTTTACCCTTTTAAGGCTCATATTTTCTCAGATTTTGATGAACTGACAAGAGCTGGGACCACATGCCTGTCTCCTTTAAGCTGAGGTGAAGCAAAAGTATACAGAGAGAAGTCAAGTGTTTACAGGAGCTATAAATACTGCATTTTAAGATATAGCATATGTATACATGCAGGGAGTGATATGAAGGTTAGAGTGGATAATTTGATTGGGTAAGGCTATTTGACGGTGCCAAAGCGATAGGATCAGATCTTAGGGATAGCGAGGCGATGACGGCAAATGGGGCACTCCAAAACCACAGGTTTACAAGGTTGGAAAAGATCTGGAAAGCAGGGGAGAGGTTTCTCTCCATAACCTTTCCTCTCTTTCTCTGTGAATAAGAGAGGTAGTGAACACTATGTACTGATGCCGCTCTGGTATCTTATTTTGTCATTGCAAACATCACGGTGGGCTTGATCACTCTTTAAGCTATCAGAGCAGGGAGAGTATTACTGGACACTGAAGTAGAGACGCCTCAGGGCTGATAAGCTTGATTAACGTAGCTTTAAAATGCATGTAGAATGAGGAGAGTGCTTGAGGTGTGTGTGTGTGTGTGTGTGTGTGTGTGTGTGTGTGTGTGTTTATGAGCTCTTTAACCAAGCTTTAGGGTGTAGAGAGCTTTAGGGGTGATTGGGTGGCTGGCATCCATTTTGGCACAGTTTTGCCTCCAAAACACCCCCTACAGACCGCGTGAACCATCAACACCTGGCACTTTAATGTGCATGACATTACTTTTAGAATTTAAGAGATGTGATTGATTTCAGGTCTTAAAATGTGCCAAAAATAAACTTTAAATTTGAGATTTTTTTTTAATGACAAACACATCTCAGACAATCACCCTCCATTGCCAAGGTGTTGTGGGATTTATGGCAATTTTTGGATTGGTATATTAAAATGTGTAATATACCTTAATTAAAAAGTTCAAAATGTAGGAATATGAATCTGTCAATGAAACAAGTTTGAATTATCTGAAAGCTACAATGAAAGCTACTTTAATGCTTCTTATGCAGATGGGCTAATGACTTCCAAGTTCTTATAATTCTCAAATATGTACTTAAATGCAGCAGATGTGTAATACTCGATTGACATTTTATGTCTGCACAGAAAAGGTGATTTCCACTGATCATTGAAAGCTACAGTATAAAATGCACTAACCACTGTTAATAAATGATAAATTGATAGTTCATTAAATTTATAAAGTAAGTACTGCTTTTACTGTTAACAAACAGCAAAATAACAACTTTACAAATATTAGTAATTTTAGTTTGTGTAATAAAAATATGTTTTTAAAATTATTTCATTATGCATGATATCATAGGTGATAAGTGACAAGAACAATTAAATTATGTTGACATCAGCAAACAGAACATTTTAGATACATTGTAGTGTCATTGTTAATGATGTGGTTTTCTAATAAAGGTTTTGTTGCTGATCAGTGAGCCCATCCTCATTCCCTGTGCGTCTAATACTGCTGTGTTAGTGGGACAGGTCTGAGGCCCAATTCCTCGCATATAAGCTTGGGCAGGACCCCCTGGTGTCCCATTTTAACTCACTGGGTCCCTTGTATTTTTTTGTGTACAGGGTTAATATTGGGAACGGGCATGTTTTAACCCTAACCCTGACCTAACCAAAACAAATAAATAAATAAATAAACAGTGAAACAGGACATGAACCACTGCACCCCATCTGCCAACTTAAAACACAAGTATTCTAATTAAGAATAGAAGAATAACAGTACAATGGGTGTAGCTGACAGTATTATACTGTAGATCTTACACTAGATTTTTTTAGAGTAAAATCTGTTGCAGATTATAGTAGGCACACTGAATTAACAGTTTAATGTTGGTAAATGTTGCTAACAGTACTTTACTGTAATCTAACAGAGAAATTTCTTACAGTATAAACACAACTTTCAGCTTTATAATAGCTATCTAAATAATGTTTAGCATTTATTTCCAAAGATTCATAAAAATCTGTTGTAACGTCACAGTCGTACATAAATTATTTATTGGTTTGTGTCATGAGTGTGCCAGTCTTCTCCAAAAAAAAATCGAACACATTTGTTTGCAATGCAAATCTGTATTTTAAAAATCATCAATATTCACAGATTTTTTTTTCACCATTTCAACATTCATAGTGAACTCACTGTTTTAAGTCTTTTTCAAAGACATGTCAAAAACAAACCTTCCACAGATGATTTCTAACTTTTCAGTGGCTCCATTTTGATTTCAAACAGCATCGTATAAACAGCTGCGGTGGTGCTTAAAAGAAAGGAGAACTGTAGGAAGAGAAAGAAGAGGTTTGGATCTTTTAGAGCACATAAAAAGAGAATACGGGGAAATCATCGGAAGGGACATTCTTCCTTACACCTCAGCTAGTGTCCATGTATTGAAACCAGCCTACAAACTGTGGATGTACTGTGCTTCTGCCAACAACAACGACAACCAACACAGATGCCCAGACAGACTATCCCCATGGGTACATTTACAAGCACAACAACAGCCCCTGTTGCCTCCACTTCCCTTCTCAGCCCCTCAGGTGCTCTTACAGTTCCCTCTGGAAGAGGGGGTGTTTTTTTTTTTTTTTCAGAGGGGGAGGAGGGTAGAATGCCCCCGGCTATACCCCCATCTATCCCACCCCAACCCCTCAAGCCCTCTGCGAAGCCTTTTCATGCCCCTCCCCAGCCCCTTCCAAGCTCCCCCGTGGGGCAGGTGACAGCCCTCCACTGTGAAGGGCTGAGGGAGCCATGACGGATTCCACAGATGGAGCGTGGAAATTGCCGGCAAAGACCTCAGCTCTGTGGAGCAACAAAGAGCCTGAGAGTCAGAGAGAGAAATATGGGTGGAAAAGACAGAGAGAGAGAGAGAGAGAGAGAGAGATGGGAGATGGGAGACAAAGAGAGGCTGTGAGAGAGGGTGAGAAGGAGGGAGAACCACTGAGAAAGAAGAGGGAGGAGAAGGTGGTGCTTGTTTAAGGAGGTGCAAAAAGTGCACGTTACACTGGGAAAAATGTTGAAGTCTGATGTTTTCTCAGCACTTTTTATCACCTGTTTTACCTGTCAGTACATGGTGTTGATTTTTTTTTTTTGTTGCACTGACCAACATTGTTATCTTTGGGGTTCCACCTCCTTATCTTGTTCTATCTTGAATGCTATCTGATGTAGCAATCCAACGAATTGAAATGAAATGAGCCAGATTTGGTCCTCTCTGCAGGATTGTATCTCGACTAGATTCCCGAGACTTAAGAGGTGCCACACTGTCGCTTCTTTTGAAAAGTTCTCGAAACCCCGGTAGCGCTCATAACCGATAGGTAATTCCAAAGTGATTAAGGATTTTCCCGGGCCGCCTCAGCTTTCCCAAAACCCAAATCCCTGTGAAATGCTGAGGAACGTGCATGCTGGGGTGGAGTGGGGGAGGTGGTGGTGGGGGCATTCCTAGCAGCCCTCCTCCGTGCAGGAACTAGAGGGGGAGGCTATGAAAAAAGGCCTCATCTCTTGTTTTTCAGATATCCTGTCCAAAAAAACTCCAAAGCGTCACACACTCCACACCCCAAATTCCTTCCTCACCATCTAAAGCACGAAGTCCTCCAGTCATATAAGGGACTTTGCCAGCAAAGCTGGAGAGGTTTTGCCTCCGCACTGTGCCGAGCACACGTAAAAACTTCCAAAAACTGCTGTTATCTGAAACCACAGTTGCCATTTTGAACCGTCTTGTCTTCAAGAAGCTTTGCACTCCTTTTGTGTCCTTGGTGGTAAATTTCTAAACTCGCAAGGAGGCTGAAGAAGAGCTGGCAACCTTTGAGAGCGAAATTGCAAAAATATTCAGCAGAGGCTTAAGGCAATGTCTCCATTTCTCTGGCTCCCTCTTTGAAAATATTTTACTTATTGCCTCCCTCATGCTTGAATGTTTCTTTACCAATTTGCTCCTAATGCATGTTAAGTTGACTCCCACTGCTATTGGTGTTGTGAGGAGAAAATCGCCAAAGGGGGGCAGAGAGGATCAGTTTCACATGAGGGGCCCTGAGCTATTTGGATTCTCTTGTATTTTATTGTTGCTTCTGAGGGGGGAACTAATACAGTGTTGCACACAAAACTTCCCCTGTGCTGAGGGGGAATTAATTAAGTGTAACACAAAAAGTGGGTGCTTTGGCCTTGGTGAACTTAGAAGGGAGCCAATGGAGTGTTTGAAGTAAGTGTGTTAAAAAAAAAAAAACAAGCTGCTGGCTTATAGAGCGCCGCTCACAATAGAATTAATACTAATCTGAGACAGAGATGAAAAGTAAAAACTCACAAAAGCTGTCAAGACACATGATATCACCAAGGCTCAGTCAGCCTGAAGAGCGCACCGGGTGACAAGACAAAAATAGTAAAAACTGTGTGCTGTTTAATTTGAGAAAGATTAGTCAGCAACAACAAAAAAAAGTTCTGATGAGATTTTGTGTAACATATTAAGCAGGAATGACAAATAATTCACTGATTAGAGCTTCTCAAATGGGAGGATTTGCAGTTTTTAATGTTTTTGGATCTGCAGTGTTGGGCAGCATTGCTATTTAAAAATTACATATTCCATTACAAGATTACTGCCATTAAGAAGTAATCTGTTATGCTTCAGTACTGCCTACTGAGAAAAGTAACTTCTTAGGGTACTCTTGCTTACCAAAAGTAAACACCCCTTTGCATCATATTGTAGGTTTACCTCTGAGTGTATTGACTTTATCTAATTGCATAGCGAGTTCATTTTGGTAGCATTTCCTCCATCACAGGACAACAGCTTTAGCTAAAAGCTAGCTGTTGCGCTTATGCTTCGCCTCAACAGGCCACCGGTGCTGTGGAACTGTTATCAGCTTGCACGTGCTTCTTCAAAATATGAAGTAGAGCTCCTTAGCAGCTTACACGCACTTATCACAAAGTAATGTGAATACTTCCACAATGTGAAGGCCATCCTCTCTGCCCTCTGGCTGACCTGACTGACAATATGATTGGATACATTTCATTAGTGTCCAGCTGCATGTGTTGGGGAAATTCTTTTGTCTTTTTGGCTCAACAAAAGGAAGAGGTAAATGTGGTAATGTAAAGGATTGTTTATTGAAAAAGTTCTCATAATGTTCAGCTAAACGTTCAACTTCTTCCTCCTTAGAGTGCCCTGTTAAGAGTCCTGGTATTGTTATAAAAAAAAATGTAAAAAAAAGGTATCGGCACATTCACTGAACATGCCACCTACTACTGCCCTGACTAAAACTGATGTAGGATTTATTGTGCTTCATTTCCACTGCACTTAAATTTGGAAGATTTGCAGCTGAGAGTTTTTAGATGAGTGTCACTCTCTCATTGTTTTGTATTATTTATGCTCTCCATACAATTTTGATTAGGTGGGAGTAAAACTACCAATATTTGACTGAGGAAAATTTGATTCTCCTAAGTGTTTCTCATCCATTTTGACATTGCAGTTTTAAAGCTTGTACTGATTGAACTTGGGGATGTTTATGCAATAGAAAATTCAAACTTAGAGAGAGAGCTTAAGGGGTAAGAAATTATTAGACTGATTATTCATTGTTTAATGAGTAACATTATGTCACGCAACCAGCCATGGTACACATTCACTTTTTCCTCCCAGTATCAATAACTGTTACATTCAGCCCTGTTTTAACATTTAACCGAGAGTGGGTTTTTGGGTCTTATTATTAGTCAGAGGTTAGATTTAATCAAACTGACACTTGACTTACAGTATTTTGGTACAATTATAAATTAATACAGCCAATTTCAGATCTGCCACTTCACTGAATTGTATCTGCAGACTATAGAGGTGCTTTGGACTTGTGGAATTGTAGTCTTGTACGTGTCAACTGACAGTAAAAAAAAAAAAGCAGAGATTGTTAAAGGCTGTTCCTGCATAGCATCCCTTTAGATCGTAAAGCAGCAACCACCTGACTCAAAAGACAGTTTGTCTTTCATCCAGTCAACTTGCTCCTGGGCATTCAGGCTACTGTCCACACACTTGCACCCTAACACACACTCGAAGAATGGCCCCTGGATCCAAATTAGCCTTTTGTGTGGCTTTTAGTGCACCAGTCCACCCGTGGTGCTCTGGGAATCTTGTCCGATGGGATTATTCCTTAGGCTTGGAATATTCCTTCTGAATAGAGGTCTGTTTAGCTGTTTGTGTGTGTGATTGTGTGAGTGTGTAAAGAAGTAGAAGAAACCCCCACCTTCTAAAAGCGATGCATGTAAACAAAGGACAACAGATGGCAAATAAGTTAACATTTTTGCAATCCTGCCAACAGTAATGTTGCTTCCTTATCACAAAATGTCACTGACTGCACAGTAAGGTTTTAGACCTTAGCTGGTTTGCGCCTCAACAGGGACTCAGGTGAACACTTTACGTTTTTTTAGGGAGAATTTAATAAGGCTTTCAGTGTGTCACAAGGAAAGACACAAAGACTTGTTCCTAAGACCATCCTTCTTCTCCTTCCTCCCGTGTCCGAATAGCGAGTCACTCAGACGAGGGTTCGGACGTGGAGTCGGAGCCTGATCTGCCGCTGAAGAGGAAACAGAGGCGCAGTCGGACCACCTTCACTGCAGAGCAACTGGAAGAACTGGAGAGGGCCTTCGAGAGAACACACTACCCTGACATCTACACCAGGGAGGAGCTCGCTCAGAGGGCCAAGCTCACCGAGGCCAGGGTGCAGGTATAAGCAGGCAGATGCATGAAGACTGTCGGGATCTACACAGTGTTTGTGGTTTTTTTTCTCTTTTCCAGCTTTTCAGCCCTACACAACCATGAAAGCCATGACCTAACACTGTCTTACATTAAACATCCCTCTGAAACACACTTGCAGACATAAACTTTGTGGCTTTATATACACTCTGACCATTTAAAGGCAACCTGCTGAGCTCTCTTTGCTCCGTACAATAGCACAAACCTACCCTCTGCTCCCAGGGGCCCAATCTGTACTTTCCTATTTCTAATGTGAAGTCCAGTAAATTCTCCTCCACGGGCTCCATATGTGAAGTGTAAACAGTCCCAGCATGAGCTCCGTCCATATGGGCACAGTATGTCAGATCAACCAGCCATGCAACACACACACACACACACACACACTTTTTCTCTCACATTGTTTCGCATCTCCTTTTTCAACTTCACACCCTGATAAAAATGTGAGAAAGGTCTTTATCTCTCTGTGTATTTGTGAATATGTATGTGTGCGTGTAATTAAATATTTTTTATTTCACTATAGCTTATAAAGTTGATAAGTTATTACCTTTATAACATAGATTCTACTATAGCAGATAGATTGTGTAATATTGCAATGTTAAATACACAAAGAACTGTAGTCAAATGAGAAGCACACACACACAATCTGACTGAACATCATCATCGCCATGTTTTTTAGGTGTGGTTCAGCAACAGGCGGGCAAGGTGGAGGAAGCAAGCTGGAGCCAATCAACTGATGGCATTTAATCACCTGATTCCAGGGGGTTTCCCACCATCAGCCATGTCCAGCATCCCGCCGTACCAGCTCTCTGACAGCACCTACCCACCCTCATCCATAGCCCAAGGTAGGGCCAGATGATGAACACAATGTACTTGGTATCATGTCAGTGCTTTTTCATTTTATTTTTAATTTGTTTTCCAAAATTCATTCGTAGCAACAACAGCTTCCCACAGAAAGGTGCAGTTATTTATTTGATAAAGTCTGAATGAATAAAGCTAGAGTAATAGTTTTACATGGGATCCAACATCTAAGGAGGATGGAAGTGTTTTTTTCAGATTCAGCTAACTGTCTTAAAACAGTATGTGCCATGTAGAGAAGTTGTGAAGTGTTTGGGCATAGGAATATTTATTTGTGCCTTTTGAATTAAGTACTTTTATGTAACTAAACCAGTGTTTCTCAAACTTTTCTCTGGGATGACCTGAAAAAGTAGCAGTCATAAAAAAAAAGAAAAAAAATACTTGAATTTTAGTGAATAAAATAAAGTTCTGCACAATAGCATCAGCAAAACTCATATTTCATTTTCTCTACATCATATTGGTTCAGCTTAGTTTCAACTCATATTTTTCTCCTGGTCGTCAACGCGCTGCCTGCAGTAGCTCTATCTCCAACAGTCTGAAAATCCCTGGATAACACAAAGTTTATTTTGAAAAAAGTATTCATTTTGTTAATTTGTATAACAATCTTTTTCTTTACTTGTTTAGACTTTTTTTTTTTTTTAAATCACCAGAAACACATGACAGTAACATAAAACAAACCTATATATTATTTTGTATTTAAAAGCATATACTCTTCATATCTTTTATTTTGGCATTTTTTTTACATGCAAGTTTGTACTGACAGCATCTTTTGCTTCTGTGAAAATTCACTATAGTTTCAAACTTCTGCTGAGGGATATTTTTTAGTTTTAATTACATCTTCAATAATCCCAACTGCTTATTACTTATGTTCTTCCAACCACTTCCAACTCTAACTTCATTCTTTCTGCCTCTGGTAGTGTCGGAGCCCCCTAGCACAGTGCACCGTCCCCAGCCTCTGCCTCCCTCCTCGGGCCACCAGGCCGCTGGCGGTGGAGGGCAGGGAGAAGGAGGCTCTGCTTACTGCCTCGCCTCCGGACGCCACTCCTTCTCAGGCTACTCGGACAGCTTTGTGAGCCCTGGAGCACCAACCAATCCCATGAACCCTTCCATAGGGAATGGGCTCTCTCCACAGGTGAGACACGAGGCAGAAATATTTGTATGTGCGGTGCTTAACGTCAGGGACTTGTATACATTAGACAGCAAAAACAGTGCAAAAAGCACATAGTTTCTTGAAATCTTGATTTTTTTTTTAGAGAATAAGGAAAAAACTAATCATTGAGGTAAGATTTCTTCACTCATATCTATTATATTTTCATCTATTTAGATCAAATCTGTTGAAAGATTTGGATTTGATTCATGAAAATATTGATATTCTTAAAACCCTTAACTCTTAAATGAATTTGTTCATACTGACATTAAAGTTTGGGACTAAATTAAGGTCATGGCAAAACTGGCAAAAAAATTAAGAAATCCAGTACAATAATTAGGCTGATGTTTCTTCTGACTTGATGTTTGACACTATGCTGCCTCTAGAGATGGAGATCATTTTACACATCGGAGCAGAATTAGATCTGAACATGATTTCAAAGAGTTGAACACGGGTTGAGAAAAATATAACAGATACACGGATTAAGAGCTTTAAAAAGTTAAACATGCTCTTTTTTTTAAACCAAATTGTAGAACACATGAAAGCACACCCTTACTTCTTTCTGATTCCAGTTTGCACCATAACTTCAAAGCTTTCCAATCAGTGGCGTGTGGGTCGCTTGCTGCTGGGGGAGATAAGTAAGATGACTCTAGAAGGACAGAGGACAACTGAGCGTGTGACAAATGAGAAGTGAAAAGACAATTAAAGTCAATTATCCAGGCATGAAGTCCCAAAGTTTCTGCACCTAGACAGAGGGTGCAGCAGAGGAGACAGAGAAGTCAGAGAGCCTAACAGGCAGAAAATGAGATTTCAGCCTGGTGCAGACTGACTCCTCAGAGAACAGGCCGCAGCAGTGTGAAGACAGAGACACTCACACAGATTCACATAATTACATACACACACAGAGACACACACAGTGTAGATAATTGATCAACTGCATAACATTTAGAGGATCACTTAAGGATTTTGCAACATCTTTTACACAAATATTACATGGCATGGTTAAGCAGCATATCTAAGTCAGCTCTTCAATCTTCTGTTTAGATTGGAAGATTGATTACGGCATTTTTTAGGATTTCAAATACACCATACAAGGAACCAAAGCCATTTTTATTCACAAGTGACTCACACTCATGCACATACCGAAGTGTATGAATTATGTAATTCTGAGCTACAGATGCCAATGTTTAAAATAATAATTTTTCTTTTTTTTTTTAGTTTATCTTGTATTTGTTACTATTCATTTCCCTCTTAGTGCCAAGGAAACAAAAAGTCTCCACTATTAAAAATGCTGACCTGTTTCAAACCTTTCAGCTCTTCATCATAATATTTTTTAGTCAACACAAAATTGATGTGATACAACAAAGAAAATAGCAGCCACTGACATCAGTAAATGGATTGTATTTGATGATATATCATTCACCAGTGCGGATATCAGCCAGTACCGATATTTGGCCGATATATGCATCAAGAAATTGATCTGAATAAATTTAATTGAGCTGCGAGAGGATGTGGGAGTGCTTTTACTTGGCACACATCATACATACTTTCAGATGTACAGATATGCTCCTGCATGCATAAGATGTGCACAAAATAAATCAACTTTAAAACCAGTGTTGTGCACACGGAGACAGCTAGACACAACATGGTCATGTGTGTGTGCACATGCACTGGAAGCTATACTACAGCCCCAAGGAAAGCTTCTCATGATTGCATTCTTAAAATGTTTGCCTCAACATTCTTCCATGCGAAAGCAAAGGTTCTAATTTATTTGTATATATTTCATACGGCCGAGAAGGAATGTCCCATCTCAGATGTTTTCCCCCATCCCGACATTCTTCCCTGCTAACTCCTGATTTAGGCCGCTGGCAACGGCAGCAAAATAAAACACCCTGGATGGGGCAGCCATCTCATGAGACAGAGAGAAGTTCGGTAAAGACAAGGATGATATGTAGAAGTTTGGTTAAACCAGCAAAAGCATGTAAATCACCAGATTAGAATCCATCAGCTCAAAGGGCAGGTATTCCTGCTCGCTGTGGTTTGCTTCAGCCTCGTCTTCTCCCTGATCTCTTTCTGTTTAAACCAAACCTTCCAAACGCAGGTTAATTCTTTAGGAAAATGTTACCAGGCGCAGGAGGAAACACAACTCCCCTCTCAAAATCAACTTGGACTCCTCCACTCACCTCCCCTACTTGGGAAATGATTTAAGCAGGACCATGTGTGTGTTTGAATGTAGAATAATATGTCACTTAGAGGGCCAGGAGGACGCAGAGTGGCGTACCTGCTTCTGATTAGGACAACTGGAAGAGCCTTGAGGCCTTTGCTCTGTTGAGAAAGGGGTGGGATATGATACATTTAGAGGTAGCAGGTTCAGTTAGAGTTACTTTTGTAAGTGATAAAGCCAGTCTGTATTCTTTATTAACAGTTTACTGAGCACTTTGTTAACAAACAGGTAAATTCAAAGAGCGAACGAAGGGGGTCGGCGATATCAGGTCTGTTTTGAAGCCAGTTAAAACTCTTTGCCCCCGCAGCTCTTTTCCATCCTTTGCTGGCCAAGGAATATTCCTCCAAATTCGATTATCTGGTCGCTAATAAAGACCAGGTCAAGAGCTAACAGAGATCTCAAACTGCAAGTAAATTCTGAGGGTTTGAACAGAGCTGAGCTCACACAGACCTTTCTTTTGTGTTGTCTTTGTCAGCATATCTCTCTCAGAGATAAGTTGTTATCTTGTGCCATGGGTTTTTGGAGCAGTGTCAAAAAGGAATTTTAGAATAAGTAGAGCCAAGGATCGGAGACAAATTGCTTAATTCTTCCTTTCTGGTGCTATCTCAGTCTGGGACAGGCTCGCTGGGAGCCTTTTGATGTCTGCGACAGGGGGATTTCCTTACTTAGGGTTTGTGTTGGTCTTAGTGTCTGTGTTGATACATATTCCACACTACTATGCTTGCACTCTAAAAACTAGAGATATTTATAGTATCATAAAGGCTTGTCAGAAGCAAAAAAAGGCAACAGGAAACATGTCTTCCACCCCTCTGGTCTTAAAAAATGGAGGTTAAGGTGCTAATCACTGAAATTTTAAACATCACATTGAAAGATTAAAGTCTGTCTTGTTGGTAACAATTCCACTGATTATACCTAATTGAGCAAACCACTTATTTTCAAGATAAGTAAGACGTGTTAACTGCCACACCAATACAGTTCAAGTCCCACCAACATTAGAGACAGTGTCATTACTCATAATAAACAACCCACAACTAATTCAGTTTTCATTCCTCTCTTCTTCTTTGCTTCTTTCTCTTCAGGTGATGGGTCTGCTGAACCCAGGTGGTGTGCCACATCAGCCCCAAAGTGACTACGCCATCTCCCCGCTGACAGGCGGCCTCGAGCCCCCGGCCGGCATGGCCGCCAGCTGCAGCCAGCGGATGGATCACATCAAGGGCCTGGAGGGTCTCACCAGCGTTCCCTCCATTTCAGCTCTGCCCTCCCTGCCCAGCTCCCAGTCCTACTGCCCCCCGTCCTACACCTCACCGGGCTACACCGTCGACCACGTGGCGTCCTACCAGTACGGCCAGTACGGACAAAGTAAGGTCAATAAACTTCACCTTTTTATTCCCACCTCTTACCCTCACACCAACCACAAATTCAAACAAGTACCACATGCAAATAATTACATTTTAAAGTTTGCTTATACACTCTTTGCACACAATTGGGTAAAAAAGACAATCTTGAGAAAAACAGAAAGGATATGTGTGTGTGTGTGTGTGTGTGTATATATATATATATATATACATATACATTTAATACCAGAATAAGCCAGACCTATCCAGTTATAGAACAGAATCTTCACCCCATTACAAGCAGAAGTCAAATTAAAAGAACAAGATTATTATCATCAAATAATAATTCCTGTTGTTACTATATCATATTACTGCATTGTTATTCTGGTTGCATTAACATCTAAGCAGTATTTCAACATTATAGAGACAGATGAGGTGGATCTAATTCTAAACACTTTTGTTGTGTTGTATTTTATAAACTGATCGCGTGTGTAAAATATAAATCTGCAGACAGAAATATATGAATAAATAAATGTAGAGGAAGAAAAAATACAATATTTCCCCCTGAAATGTAGTAGTATTGTGAAATGGAAATACTAATTTAACCCTCATTCAGTCCACACTGACAACAGATAGTGTATGTTAAAATCATGTGGCAGATTATTAGTATGTGTCCTAATATAAAATGAAGCCAAATACACTGGACATGCGAACGTAAGAAGTCGAGGATCAAACCAAAGACTGCCGATAAGTGGACGACCTGCTTCACTTCCTGCGTGAGCTCAGCCCCTCAAATGTAAAGCAGTCGCAAATTAGATGCTTATATTCATTTTAGTAACCACCGATTGTTGCTGTATAGCTCTATTCAGTGATTAATGTTACAGTAGTTTAGCTTCCCTCGCAGCTGCTGCCATGCTTGCTGTTATTCGCATAGCCAACTGCAAAATATGATGTATTTTGGTGTCTATGCTTTTCTTAGGACTTAGAGATCATGTAACTAAAGAGCGGCAAAATCTACAGATTGTGTTTATTTTGGATCTACTGCATGGCTTTCAATAGCTTTCCAGTTTTCTAGTCCAAACTGCTGACTGGTTTTATTGTGGCCTTTTACTTACTTACACATGAAAACATTCGAACTAAATCAGGCGTTACAGTGTATGATTATCGGGCACGCTGGTAGTCCAGTGGTCTCAGGTCTACCCTGTAACCACAGATTCCTTCCTTTCCTTCCACAAATGGAAAAAAAACCTCTTGTACATGCAGAACGCAGGTAGCTGCAGCACCGCTTGTTAACATTTTGTGGGTCCAGTCGTGCAGTCTCAAGTGTTGGGGTTAATTGTGCAGATCTGATTCCATCTATGAAGTGATTGGCCCAGCGCTGATACTGAACTCTGCGGTCAGGTACACTGCAGAGTCACTTTCCATCAGGGTAAAGGAGAGCTGCAGTAGAGCTGTCCTCAGACTGTTTGTCCTCAGAGAATACCTGGAGTGAGGGTCTTTTCACTTCACATTACTGTTACCTTAAGGGTTAAAATCAACTTCAAACAAATCTCTGTCTAACGTTGGAAGGCAACATCGTTTTCCGTCACAGCGTGATTACAGCGGCCGCCGTTTCCAATTTTGCTCCACAGGGGGTTGACCAATCAGATTCATCCATTGACCTTGTGGCAACCTCAATACAACCGGGTCCTTCAAAGAGCATGGCAACGGTCCGAGTCTGACTCCGTGTAGCTCTGTGGGGCGGCAGGTATCAAATGAATATCTAACTTAATATCCGATAGCAGCAAATGTCTAATGAAATATCGCGGTTGAATATCTTAAAGTGGACAGAATAAAGAATTAGTGCGACACACATGATGAACCGCTAACATGTGGCTCTCTGCGCTTACATACACACAAAGCTTCAAATGCAACCACTAAGACGAAACACACATACACACACCTCGGCGGCGTTACAAGGCTGAGCAGTCCATCTTGATGTGATTAATCAGTGCGACTGGATAGCCGGTGTGCGGTTGGGTTTGGAGCTGCAAAGGAAAGGTCCTTTCTGGGGGTGGACGGATCCTAATAGCCTCTGGCAGGGCGGCTATTAGAAACAGGTGCTAGGACTGAGGTCAGCTGGGGAAGCAGTGTTGAACAGTGCTGCTCCAGGTTCCAGAGCAGCGTAAGAAACTGGTCCACACACTGTTGCACATTTTGACAACACGTTAGCTCTCACTGGACCGCCTCACGGAAATTACAGCGGTAATCCATGAAGCACTTGTTTGGTTTTATTTAGGTAATGTCTCTGTTGCTAAGCAGACATTGCTGTGGTGCTTTTTGCAAAGGTCACCTGTCAGACAGTGCAGGAAGTGAGAGTTTCTCTTGATGACGTGCTGCCGTTTTCTTTACCTGTAAGGCTGTGGTGCCAATTAAAGCTCATGTTGACTACTTGAGAAAAACTGAGACTTAAAACACATCTCTTCCTGTGCATCAGAAGAAAGACCTCAAACCAAAATTAGTCTTAAAAAGTCCCACAATATGCACGTCATGGAGACCCAGGATGCTCATCAACCCATAAAAACTTCTTTCTTTTGTTGATGTTGAGCTGGTGATATTTCTCCGCAGAGCCACTGTTTCTGTGCTCTGTTGATTAAATCTAGTTTATGTCCATTACATTTCTCATATTTAATCACGGTCAACTAAAATGCAAGGTCCGTTTGTTCTTTAGTATTTAGTTTTTAAAAAGGTAAAAAAAATAAGTGTGGAATTTGAAGTTGCTGTTATTTGCTCTCATATAAAACATTTAAAAAAAAAAAAAAGATTAATGATTGTACAATAAAACACTATGACCAATGAGATATTTTATTGTTGATTTTGATATATATATATATATATATATACACAGCTCTGGCAAAAATTAAGAGACCTCTGCAAATTTTTCAGAAATCAGCATCTCTACACATATGACAGTCATTCCATTCCAGTGTCTCTTGAATTCCAACACAAGCACACCTGTTTCTACCTAATAAGGTACTCATGAGGTGATCACCTGAACCTGGACCACTCAGGAACCGTAGGATGACATCAAGTGACCTACAAAAACAATGCCAAATGGCAGGAGTGATGTGCACAGCGAGAACGGTTCGAAACAGGCTCCTAGAGGCAGGGCTCAAGTCGTGTAAAGCTAGAAAAAAGCCCTTCATCAATGAGAAGCAAAGAAGAGCCAGGCTGAAGTTTGCAAAAGACCATAAGGATTGGACCATAGCAGACTGGAGTAAAGTCATCTTCTCTGATGAGTCTAATTTCCAGCTTTGTCCAACACCGGGTCGTCTAATGGTTAGACGGAGACCTGGAGAGGCCTACAAGCCACAGTCTTGCACCCACTGTGAAATTTGGTGGAGGATTGGTGATGATCTGGGGATGCTTCAGGAAGGCTGGAGTCGAGCAGATTCATCTTTGCGAAGGACGCATGAATCAAGCCACATACAAGGTTATCCTGGAAGAAAACTTGCTGCCT
>VUQI01031839.1:0-10392 GCA_015106735.1 Paratilapia polleni
TATTTATATAGCGCCAAATCACAACAACAGTCACCTCAAGGCGCTTTATATTGTAGGCTACAGGTGAGTGAAGATGAAGTGCTCAGTGCATTATGGGAAGCCCCCTGCAGCCTGAGCCTATAGCAGCTTAACTAAAGGATGGTTCAGGTCACCCGATCCAGCCCTAACTATAAACTTTATCAAAAAGGAAAGTTTTAAGCTTAATCTTAAAAGTAGAGAGGGTGTCTGTCACCCGAATCCAAACTGGGAGCTGGTTCCACAGGAGAGGGGCCTGAAAGCTGAAGGCTCTGCCTCCCATTCTACTTTTAAATACCCTAGGAACCACAAGTAAGCCTGCAGTCTGAGAGCGAAGTGCTCTATTGGGATAATATGGTACTATGAGGTCTTTAAGATATGATGGGGCCTGATTTTTTAAGACTTTGTATGTGAGGAGAAGGATTTTAAATTCAATTCTGGATTTAACTGGTAGCCAATGAAGAGAAGCTAATATGGGAGAAATATGGTCTCTCTTTCTAGTCCCTCTCAGTACTCTCGCTGCAGCATTCTGGATTAACTGAAGGCTTTTCAGGGAGCTTTTAGAACAACCTGATAATAATGAATTACAATAGTCCAGCCTAGAAGTAATAAATGCATGAACTAGTTTTTCAGCATCACTCTGAGACAGGATGTTTCAAATTTTAGAGATATTGTGCAAATGCAATATCTGAGTATTTCAGAAACTGCAGATCTACTGGGATTTTCCCACACAACCATCTCTAGGGTTTACAGAGAATAGTCTGAAAAAGAGAAATATCCAGTGAGGGGCAGTTCTCTGGGCGAAAAAGACTTGTTGATGTCAGAGGTCAGAGGAGAATAGCCAGACTGATGGAGCTGATAGGAAGGCAACAGTAACTCAAATAACCACTTGTTACAACCAATGTATGCAGAAAAAAACATTCATATTCTTGCCTGTCTTCATTGGCTTTCAGTAAAATTTAGAACTCCTTTGTTAATCACATACAAAGTCTTGCTGAGATCGTATTATAGCAGTCAGCCTCTTTGCTCATCTGATCAGGGCCTTTAAAAGTGCTATAAGAATAAAATTTTGATTATTATTGTTCGCAGACAGATTACGTGCCAAACTACACAGAAAATGTTTGTGTGTTTGGTGATATTGGTTGAGCTGTTTTTGAATATCTCCACAGTATCAGCTAGAAGGCTGCAGCACATGAAAAATAAGCTTGCTTTATATTATTACGTATTAAACTGCCAGACTGATTAGTTTAGATTTCTATCCCATCAGTTGAAGGTGACATAATACCATTCCAAATTGTTCCAGCCCACTTTAACCCTTTACTGTAATAACATATACAGTATGTCCAAGGTTATATCATCCATGTATTGGGTCTCGTGTCACACACTGTCATTAATGCATTAGAGTGAAGTAAGAATACTCACTTTGTACAGATATTTATTTCCAAGCATCTCCTGTTTGCATGCAGCCAGACAGTGGGGATGCCCAGGTTTTGGGCGTGTCTCATCGTGGGATTCGTCTCCTCAAGATGGTGAGGGCATCGGGCATAAACCCCAAACATCTCCGGCTGCTCAAAGGCTACAGGTAGGCATTCTGCATGCACAAACGCAGACGAGAGTAGGTTATTTGTTTTAGTTCACTTCTCACTTTTATCTGCTTTCTTTTTAAGACACTCTACATACCATCCAGTTTTATAACTTGGCAATAAAATATCAAATCTCAGATGGAGACTTATATCGTTAAATAAATCATATAAAACCTAATTATCTGTACTGACTTTATAATTTATTGTCCTAAATGAACAAACATTTGGTTAGTCCATGTGTAGTCCAACTGCCCACTAACTTTAAGCCGTACAGTCACCCACTATACAGTTGTTATGAAGAGAGAAACTTCCTACTACTAGAGAGAGACAGCTGGAGATTTCTTGTGTGAGGCTATAAACATGCTCTTTAATGCTTTTTAGTTGGCCATTTTAACATGGGGATTGTGATGGGATTAACTCACTTTTGGAACCAGCAGGCATGAGAGTCGTCCGTCTTTTGGCGGATTTCCGTCTTTTTTATCAGACCTCCACTTGTTTGTTTTTCTCCCATCTTTTTCTATTTTTTATGCCTGCCCCCCTTTATTTCGTTACAGCTGACTTGCCGGCAGGAGGTGTGGATCTTGTCTTTAGTTTAGTACATTAACACTAGAACCGCTGAGGACATAATTTTGACCTTATAGGAATTCATGTAAAACAGCAAATGGGGCATGCCTGGTTGCCTAGCAACAGATATTGTTTATACACATTTTGATAAGAAGGCTTCTATAACATGAGCCAGGGCAAGGTAGATGTGATTGATAGATAAATATATAGGGGACTGTAGTTAGATAAAAAGAATAGCATACCGGGACTGTGTGCCTTCAGCCCCAGCATGCTACTGCATAAACAGGAGAGACTGATTAGCAAAATGTGTGACAGCTGTGCCAACCAGCTGTGCCTGGTACTGTCCCCTGAACTGCCCAGCTCCACCTCTCCCCCTGCAGCTCAGCTAAAACCACACCCCACCACCACAATGACCACCTCCACAATAACAAATGTTATCAACTTTACCTGTCAGTGGTTTTCATACTGTGGTTATTCAGTGCAGCCCCAAAGTTCACTCTCCTTTAGTCTCCACCAAGTCTTAAGAAGAATATCAGCAGCTAAATGCGCCACTGTTTTCATCAGCTAGAATAAGTTGTTATGGTAATAACTGTCACAGGTGCTGTATGTTATTCCTACTTTAAGTTTTTACTACATGTCTAACATCTTAATTCATTCTTGCTCCTGTTAATTGCACAGAATATTAACTTGGGTCTTCATGAATATAGTTTTGCAGAGGTGCTGTTAGCTGACCTGCAGGGTGAAGACACAGTGGAACTGGAGCTGAAGAGTGAAAAATTGGTGCTGCAGTCACCCACAGCTCCTCAGATTGTTGCTATGATTCAGTTATTCATCCAGGAGCTCATCAAGGTAATCTTTTAATAATCATAGTTCTTTCCATGATCTATCCTTTTGAAGTGTTTTAGCTTATCTTGACAGTCTCCTTGTTTTTAGAGCCTCATGAATTTTAGTCCATCTTTCTTTCCTCCCTTTAGGACTCAGGCCATGTAGTGGCCCTGAAGAGTTTTGTGACGGATGACAAGAGTCTGCTCAGCTTCAATAAGGGTGATATCATCAAACTGCTGCCAATGGAAGGACTTCAGCCAGGTAAGATCATGATTTGAATTTTAGTCATATGTTTCTGGTAGTTACGGAGTCAAATATTATTTTCATTGTTTCCAGTCCAATAACATTTTTTGTCTGTTCCACCAGGCTGGCGTTTTGGCAACAAGGGAGGACGCTCTGGTCTTTTCCCAGAAGACCTCACCCAGCCATCTGCAGCCCCAGACTACCACAACCTCAGCCTAGACCGTAGAGATGAGAGGAGGAAAAGCATGAGGACCACTAGACCTCACCCACCTAAAGGACCGTCTCCAGTTCCCATCAACAGACATATGGGCAGCCTTGATTTAGAGCAGCTCAGAAGAGAGGTGTCACCCCCTAGCTTGGTACAGGGATCTCTCCAGAGATCACAACAGAGCTCGATGCAAGGCTCAGTCCTCGAGTTAGAGATGAATTCACCCATGGCTGACTTTGCCATGAAGTACTTCAGGTAGGATAAACAAATGCTAAATGTTGTTGTGGATTATGCTGAAGTGGTTTTGGGTCATATAACATGGCAAGGCTAACTTTCTTCCATCCTTGTTTATCAAAGACTGGGAATGACAGGTCTGCCAGCCAGTGGAAGGAATTTTTCACAGGCAGTTGAACACACAGAGGTAAGATATTGCACTCCCTCTGATGTCACATGACTACATGTTTCAGTGTGCAGTGAGCCAGGTCTAATCCTTTAAACAGCAGTCAATGCACAGCTTTAATATGAACCTTTCTGGAGTAAAATAATTCCCTACAGTCTCTGAAGTTAGGCTGTAGGCCTGTGGCCTTTACGACGGAGCAAGTTTAACATACCCAGGATATCAAGGTTATCTTTAGCCATATCTGGCTTCACTTTACCCTGTCACTGGCAATTTTAGAAGGTGGTTATTAACTTGAAAAGTGAACCCAGGGTTTCCCAACCTAGATTTGAGTGCAGTTACCTAAAAGAGGCAGTGTTTGCAGCATCCAAGTATGACCCATCACAAACATGGACAGGTCTACTGGCACCAGAGTGGGACATTTTACAAAGGAAGAGAAATCTATAATAACAGAAAAATATTAAGAGGTTAAACACATAATATGGGTTAAAAGCAACACGCTTGTTGCAGCCAAAGCAGTGGTGTATGAGTGTGTGATAAAAAAGGTGCTGTGTTAATGTGTGAATGTGGTTTGTAGTTTTTGCACTTTGAATAGTTAGTTAGACTGGAGGAGCACTGCATGAATGCAGTCCATTTAAAGCCAGGAAGGATAGGTGGCAAAAAAAAAAAAAAAAAAAGATTTATCAGTATCACTGCCCCATCAGTAAGGCAAAGGTAGATCTGAATACTATTACAACTGTGTATTCCATTGTATTAATATGTTGCTTAGATGTATTTTTATGTTGTAGGGGACAAGCTTTTCATGCTTTCTTTCACCTTGGTGGTGTTAAACAGAGACAACTACATTGTTTCGGGCTCATCCCACCAGAGCTCTGAAGAAATGCCAATTCTAATTCACATTATGGATATAGTAATCTAGGAAGAACAATAGGTACACATACCTACATCTTTACTACGATAAGGAGTAGAGAGACACTCCAACCAAGATATAGCTGAAACTGTCATGAACCTCTACTGTTCTTATGTGCAGCAACATGATTTGCATGATTGTAACATGAAAGAATGTTCCCCATTTTGACTGTTGATTGGCTCTTTGCGATCATTAGACATCTTTAGTGTTTTAAAAATCTCTCATAGATTTCTATTCAGGATTCTTTGAGTGCCATGCCATGTTTCTATAATGTAATCACCAAAAAGGGCTTTTCACTCCCACTAACTACTACTAAGTGCTCAATATTTACAGTACACTAATTACAAAGGTCATTTACAAGAATAAGCTCAAAACCTACAAGGCTAACAGAGCCTAGAAACTCTCACTTCTAAATTTTCACAAGACTGGTTTAATGTTGGGAGCAAAAGATGTGAGGACAGGGAAAAGGTGGATTTCAAATGTCATCCAGTGGTCTAGTCCAGAGCAATCTCATCAAATTAACCAATTAAAGGGCTCTACCTGTGTCAGCATCACAGACACACCCACACACAACCCGAAGAGAGGAGAAATAATTGCCACAAATGTTAACAAATAACATACATAATTATCTAGAATCATAACACCTAGTCCTATCTAGAATTAACAAATTCTTTGACTGTGTCTACTCCATCAAAGGAATCAATGACCCTAACATTGAGGGATACTTCATGTGGGTCACTGGATTAGGAAAGTGAGTAACTGCTATGCTATAGAGAAGATAACTGTAGGTCACAATGATTTCAGAATGTAGGGCATTTCTAAGATATTGTCCATATTCGAATTCAGTCAATGCTAAAGAAACTTAATGAATTAACAAAACTAAGAGCTAATTATAATGTGCTTTATTTTTACACAGGCCCCCATCAAGGAGTCTCTCATTCTCTATAATGATTCTGAAATCAATGAGTTATCTGTTCAGTGCTTCACAAGTGAGTGTATCCACATTATCACATGGGACTGTACACTGAGACATTGGTTTTCTGTTACTTCATCATCCACCCATTTATCTGTGCTTCCAGACATGATGCAGTTCATGGGTGACATGCCAATGATGAAGAATAACAACCAGTCAAAGTGTCTGAGGGACATCCTTCTGGTGAGTGCAGTATATCTGTGAGTTGGATGGACTTGGATTTTGATGGGATTTAATAGTAATGACTTTCTCTTTTCTGTGCAGCTAGGGAAGGAAAAGGAGCTGCTAAGGGATGAAATCTTCTGCCAGGTTATCAAGCAAACCACCAACAACCCAACAAAGTAAATAATGATAGTATTATTCTATTCTATCAAATAGAATAATTTCTTATCAGTAATATGCTATGACATGACCTCATGAGCTCTGCCTCAAGTGACAGCCTTGCAAAATAACAGTCTATTTAAAAGCCGTAAACTGTGATTGCACAGTTTTTTATTACATTTTTGTTTACCCAGTGCCTATTGAATATGCAACAGAGAGTTGCACATTCACATCTGTCCAGGTAGGCTGCCCAGTACTACCCCTGTCTTCCACCAGTTTGTTGTAGATGGTGCCACATTCTGTTTTACTTAAGTGAAATTGTGTGTTTAGAAAAATAAAGACTTAGCATGGGTTTAAGTTATCATGACTTGCACTTCACCTGCAGCCAGCAAATACAACTGATAAGCCCTAATAATTGTGATATATTATAATGCATTTGCTAATAAGCTTATAGAGTGCAGTCACTCTACTTGAAGAAAAAAATACAGAATTATTGTGTTACATTGATTTCTGCGTAACTTTTTAACTACCATAACTCTAGCCAGTCATTATGCGCTGTGTAACCCAGAATTCATCTTTTAAATATTGCTTTCAGGTCTATATAGTATTATGCATTCTGAGCTTATATTACATTACGTCTCCCACTTCTAATATTTTATAAAACTATGTTATAATTTATTAAGCAGGACAGTTTTAAACTGTCGATTGGGAGTTCTAGGATGGCAGTTCTAACTGTAGAATGGAACGAAATCAGATTTTCACCCAAAATGTGGAAGTAGAGAGACTTGAACAGGTTCTACAAATCTTCAACTAAAACATTAGCACATTATTAGCAAAATTAACTGTAACCAAGATTGGATGTTTTCATTGTGAGTCAATTAGCAATCCAAAATATGAATTATATAAATCTCCTCTTCCAAGCCACCTTGTAACACATGCATTGATCTTATGCAACTTCTGATAATTACCACTGAAACACAAGGTTTAGCAAGGTTTAACAAGCAGTTTTCGAAGAAAACTGCTTGTACCCGATATAAAAAAATGGTCCCCGAGGAGTAGTGAGGAGGAGGAGTAACAGGCAGAGAAGAACACCATAATGGGAGCAATTAATTATATGAATTCTAAACTGGAATAAATTCTGTCAGCCATAGGATAAATTAGGAAGGAGATAAGTGATGGCTGTCACAAGCTGAACTACAGCTATCTACGGCTGAGGATGAGTAAAGTACATGCATTGGAGACAAAGAATAAAAAATTTGGAGAATAAACTCCTACACCAGACAAGACTGTGTATGAACAACCTGACGCTAGCAAACTTGCTAGATGAACTTCAGGATCAGACCAATGGTCTTTTAAAAAAAATTTATACTTTTTGAGGTTGACAGTGAAACTAATCTGGAAAGAGTGCATCAGTTCAAAATAAGCCTCCAGAGCGGTTGTAAGTCTCTTTTTAAAAAAAGAACAAAATGTTACGCACCTGATAAAACAAGTGTTTTTTCTTTTACTAGAACAAATCACATATGTATTGAAAGACAAATAAAACATATTCTTTGTTTGTTTAACTTTTTAATGACATTTTAGATATAATTTTTGGTGTACTTGCAGTTTTTATTGTAAGGAATACTTTTTGAAGGACATGGATTGACACATTTCAGTTGAAAGGACCAGTTTATTGTTCATTTGCTTTTCATTCTGTAGCTGTATTAGTTTGTTTTATAATTTACAATAGTTTTTTTTTAGGAAGAATAAAACTATCACTGCCCCATCAGTAAGGCAAAGGTAGATCTGACTAATATTATAACTGTCTATTCCATTATATTAATGTGTTGCTTGGATGTATTTTTATGCTGTATAAGACAAGTTTTTCACTTATTATTTCATCTGCAGCCTTGGTGGTGTTAAACAGAGCAAAATATAATAATAAAAGTAATTCAAACGGTAAAGCAGGATTTCAAACAAATTTTCTCTAAAGTCATCAAGCTTTGGTTTCTTTTTTTGGCATAATACTGCTGTTTTAATGATTATGCTGTGATAAAATTATTTTAAATTACTTTTGCAGGCAACAGGGAAAAAAGCAAGGAATTAAGTAGCTTTTAGCAACCTGCATTTCTTACTAGTGCTCATCAGAGACAGAAAAAACTTTAGGCAGTCTTTATAACTTGAGACACTCTTAAAGAGTGTAAAAAGATTTAACCTTCCCCCTACTATGCGTGCGTACAATTTCACATTACAGCTGCATTATGCTTATATTCAGAGCGCTGCACTGTTTTGGGCTCATCCCACCAGAGCATTGAACAAATGCCATTCTAATTCACCTTATGGATACAGTAAGCCAAGGAAAATAATAAGTACACATACCTACATCTTTACTATGATAAGGAGTAGAGAGAGATTCCAACCAACACATAGCTGTCACATAGCTGTCCTTATGTGCAACAACATGATTTGCATGATTGTAATAAGAAAGAATTTTCTTTTTAAGCTGTTGATTGGCTCTATGGGATCAGTAGCCATCTTTAGTGTTTTAAAAATCTCTCACAGATTTCTATTCAGGATTCATTGAGTGTCATGCCTCGTCTTTATATAATGTAATCGACAAAATGGGCTTCTCACTCCCACTAACTGCTACTACGTGCTCAATATTTACAGTGCACTATTTATTAAAAAAATGAAAGGGCATTTCAGAATTTAATCCAAAGAGATGACTTCTTCTTCTTCTTCTATTTACAATTATCATTTTGTATCTGCCAGATCTAGCTGTACCTTAGGCTGGTGGCTGCTCAACATGGTAACTGGCTTTTTCCCTTGCTCTGGTACCCTGCAGCCCTATATCACACGCCACCTACATGACATCTCTCAGGATTATGAGCACCCATACCAAGGTAGAGGAAGCTGTTCTGATGCAGAAAAATTTAAATGTCAGATTAATGTTTCAATATCTTATTCAGTGACACCATCTCCATCCTTAGAGTTGGCGTCTTTGTGTCAGGATAACCTCCAGCGCTCTCTCCGTTTTGGTGGTCGCCGCAACATCCCCTCACATGTCGAGATGGAAGCAGTTCTGGCAAGTTGATTTACCCAACCAAGCAATTATAACTACATTACAAAATCCTTCTTTCACATTGTCCTGAATGATCAGGTCTTATAATATTATAAAGACTTCATAGTCTTAACATCCCTACAGAACACTTTGCTTTCATACTGCAGGTTTATTTGTGGTTCTTAGAGTTTCTAAAAGTAGAATGGGAGGCAGAGCCATCTATCAGGCCCTTTGTCTATGGAACCAGCTCCCATTTTGGATTTGGGAGACAGACACCCTCTCTACTTTTAAGATTAGGCTTAAAACTTTCCTTTTTGACAAAGCTGATAGTTAGGGCTGGATCAGGTGACCCTGTGCCATCCATAACTTATGCTGATATAGGCTCAGACTGCTGGGGGGCTTTCCATGACACATTGAGCACTTCTCCTCCACTCCCCTCTTTTCACTCCCTGTGTGTTTATGTGCCACTATTGCATGTTGTTAACTTTTGTCTACTCTCTCCAATAGCTTGTGTTTTGTCCCGTTTGTTGTTCATGGTCTCTCCATGTTCTCCTTTTCTGTTTTCTCTTTCCCCTTATCCCCCAACTGGTCACAGTAGATAGCTGCCCCTCCCTGATCCTGGTTCTGCCGTAGGTCTCATCCTGTTAAAAAGGAGCTCTTCCTCTTCACTATTACCAAGTGCTTGCTCACAAGGGATCATCTGTTTTTTGTTTTCTCTTTATTATTGTAGGGTCTTTGCCTAACTATATAAAGGCCTTGAATAAACTAAATTTAATTAAATTTAATGTTTTGGTGTATGTCACTCTATGCAATTACAGCTGATCTCATTTGGAGTGTGTTTTCATTTTCTTCAGGCTGGCAAAACTTCTCAACGTATTCCTATCCACTTGCCAGGAGGAGTGGAGTTTCCCATCAAGATACACAGCTTTAGTGTAAAATTTATTTACACATATTTATTTATCTATGAATAAAACCATCTGCCTATTATTTAATATTAATATTCCATGGTGTTCTTTCTTTGCTTCCTGTAGATGGCTGAAGATGTGGTAACTGATTTGTGTAAAGAAATGGGCATCTCCCAACTCGAAGAAAGCAAAGAGTTTTCAATCCTTGTCATTAGACTTCAAGGTAAATCAGACTGATGATGTCTCTATCTGCCACAGAAAGAAAATTTCAACTCACACATTAATAAATGTGAAGCATACTTTGGACTAGATTAAACAGAAATGCTCAGATATGTGTATGTGTGTATATTATCCTGTGTTTACTGTGATAAGAAAATACCTAAAAAAAAAAAAAAAAAAAAAAACTTC
>VUQI01031839.1:10412-37926 GCA_015106735.1 Paratilapia polleni
AAAAAAAAATACCTAAAAAAAAAAAAAAAAAAGATGTCTTCTTCCTGCTCTGCTCTTTCTGTTTCTTCTTCTTCACATTGTCTGAAAACAGGTGTTTTGTTTGTCATACTGTCAAATTTAAAGGATCAAGTCACCCAGATTTCATAAATATGCATTTTATTACTACTAAGCACTAGTAGTAACTAGCCACAAGCAAGTAGTCAAACACTGAACTCAACTAAAAGTACTGTTACAGCTTCAAACTCTTTCTTCTTTTAACATACTGTCTGCAATCATATCACAAATACTATAATCTTGCTTAAAAAAAATGCTAACGCTCTGTGAAATACAAATAATACAAAATGCAATGATTTGCAAATCTTTGAAACTAGGCATAGCATAACACCTACATGTATTAATATTTGTAATTTAATATTACAGAGACAACATATCAAATTGTGAAACTGTGAAGTTTATTCTATTGTTTTAAACATATATTCTCATTTCAAACTTAATACCAGTAACAAGTTTAATGAAAAAAGGACAGGATCAGATTTACCACCAGTGTTACTTGTTTTGTTTCATAATGTAAACATTTGTTTTCATTAGTTTAGCACCCAGATGCTTTTACTGTGAAGTCATACTGCTGAAATACAAGCAGAATGTGGTTTGGCATTGTCTTGCTGAAATAAGCAAGGCCTTCCCCGAAAATGACATCATCTTGATACTAACACGTTACTCTAAAAAAAATGTACAATGGAGAACAACTTTGTACCATGCCCCCTAAAAAATAAGAGTACCACTGGATTCCCTCACTGTAGGGTTCAAAGGTTAAGGTTTTTTTTCTTTTAAGTTGTCACTTCTATTTATATGTGTGTGGTTAGTTCAAGAGAGCCAGAGAGTTAAGAAACTGATGAACAGATTTTTGAGCCTCTTCCTTACACCTCTGCTCCCCATTTGTCAGATGGGATGGTGCGTCCCCTCCATGCTGAGGAATACCTGTTTGACTTTCTGCAAGATGACAGCTCCATCTCCTTGTTCCTGAGGAGAGTGATGTGGAGAATGCCTCTTTCCTTCTGCAGTGATCTCTATGTGGATTTCCACTACCAGCAGGTAACATGATGATTTGACTTCGACCTAGATTTTCCTGCTTCTCATCTAGTTTCCATCTAGTCATTACTGCTTGTGTTTGTGCGTTGTGTAGCTCCTTGCAGACTACCTGAGCGGGCAACTGATGCTTCCTCCTGCTGCAGGAGGGTCATCATCAGTCCAGCAGATAGCAGAGCTGTCAGCCCTGCAGCATCTGGCTCTGGGCCTGCAGGACCAGCCCTCACTGTGAGTTGCACACACTTAGTCACAATAAGCAGTTTAGGAATAGACTGTATATAAAAGACTGGCTCATTTGATGCTCTGGACAACATACTGTCGTCACCTCAAAGAGTTCCAGCAGTCTCTAAAAAACACAAATTTCTTACTTTAAAAATCTGACTAATTAACATGATTTTGTTTGGTTAAATCGGAAATATAAAAAATGAAAAACTATTCTTCCAAGTTTATAGAAGTGTGATACTTAATAATACTTAAGTTATTTATTATTTTGCTATTAGTACAGCTGTCTTATAACACATGATGGTGAGAAAAAAAAGTGTAAACAAACCAAACAGTGTTTTATATTTTATATTCCTTAGTGTAGCGAGTGATTTAACTGTTGGCAATATCTCAAGAAATATCATGAAGTTATTACCTGGATCGGTTTTCACAAGAAGGTGGAGTGCTAAGTTATCAATTAAGGCTAACAAGTTTAGTTAGCAAGCTGTATTCATAAACTTTATGGTTGCAGTGTACAGACACACTAGTAACAGACGAAGATACCAAAATTTCACTCACCAAAAGCACATACTTCTTGGATGGTCTGTTCCACCCAGCAGGCATTATTATTTCAGTTATTTCTTGAAAAATGCTCCAAAAGGCACCAACAGAATGGACAGGAAGTCCAGTTCTGCGACTCATATTTTAGTGGAGGTGAGGCCTAGCAGACAGTGATCCTCTATAACTTCCTGTGTCAACAAACCTTTAGGCTTTACAAGTATCCAAATGTATGAGTTATGAAAAAACAACCTCCATACAGCTGTTATGAACAGGGAAGCTATCCCCAGAGAACAAAACCGTTTTTGTACCAGCCAAAAACCATTTTGGCTGTAAGCATGCTTTTTTAACACTACAAGGTTTGGCATTTCAGTATGAGAGTGTGTGGAGATTGACACACTTTTGGAGCCAGCCTCAATTTTGCCAAGGTAGTGCTGGTATACGTCAAAGCTGTAATCCAGGTTAAAGGTGGATACTTTAAGGTCATTCAGTTTTGATGATTTACATTTTGTTCTACATTATAGAAAATAGAGAAAAATCCTTAAAAGAGTAGGTGTGTCTTGACCAGTATTGTAAACACTGAGCATAGGGCTCTCTGGCAGTAAAAGAGGAACAGTTTTGAATACCTTTCTGACATTTTTTTTTATCCTTTGAAACATATCGCTAACATCATATCATATTGACCAATAGGTCAATCTCATACCATCCTTTAGCAGTGGATGTATGTGTATACTGACATTTAGTTTGTGCTTTTCTCTCTAAGGTTGGAGATAAAGGAGTACCTGCCCTCACAGGATGGGCTCAGCAGTAAAGTGGGGGAGATCCTCAATTTCTGCCAGGGTCAGATAGCTGCCATGCATTCCACTAGCCCTCGAGATGCCAAAATACAATTCATTGGTGGGTAGCACCTCTTTCTCTAGCTCCTCTTTTCTCTTCCTCCCTGTCCTCTGTTGATAATGATATTTGTCTTAATTCTGTATTTTTCAGAGATTCTGAGTTCCTTGCCCCTGTTTGGATCCAACACTTTCTTGGCTGAGAAGGTGAGCCAGCGTGGTTGTCCTTCTCCCTGTTTGGTCTGCATCAGCCAGGAGGGGTTGCTCTTCCTCCACCATAAAACACAGGTACTGCCTTTCAAAGTCTCTTGCCTTGTGTTCTTTTTTTCTGAACCTGCCCATTTTTTTTATTGAGTACAGGACCTTCATATGACCATCTTTTCTGTCAGGTTGGCCAAGTTTCAGTCTGAAGCATAATTTATCCAGTGTCAGCCCAAGAATGTCTCTGCTAATACTAAACAAAAACGTTTAGCAAGCGTATGGCATATCATAGCAGCCATCTGATGATTGTTGTCTCTATGTGCTACAGGAGCAAGTGTTTTGGATTCCTCTGGCTGATGTTCAGTCCATACGCACCATTCGCCCCAATAAAAAAGGCAAAGTGCCAGCAGTGGACATCAACTATGGCATTCCAGCTAATCCCAAAAAAGTCACCATTCATCTCAAACAGGTAATGACTTTTTAGATCTGTTTTTATTTTACTGTGGCTCTGTATTTTTCTGCAACAAACCAGTGTTTTCCAAGTTTGGCATCTTTGTGACTTTGTGGGTTCCATAGTTGGATTAGAGGTTGAGAGCATCCTGATGCTTCTGTTGTTTTCCATACTATTTGTTTTCCATAAGGTTCAGTTAATCTTTTATTATCTAATTAACTGAGTAAACATGTGAGCAACACGTCTTAATATATTTAAAAACATCTATCACACTTTTCTGAGGCTGAGAGAGATGTGTTCAGAGTTTATCCTCATTTAAAGTGAGGATTTGTGCATTCATATCTAATTTAATCTATTAATCTCTATTTCAGTCTAAACAGTTGTGCCACACCCTTGCTCTAATGATGGAAGGGCTGATTCGACCGGCATTCTCCAGTTCCATTTCAAGTCGCCAGTAGATACAGCGAGTAAAGAGAGGTTTTGCTAATTGTTAATTTTCTATGTAATTCTTTGAAAATGATGTCATTATTGAAACATACTGAATGCAGACTTGCAGACATGATGCTGATATCTCCAGTGTTATATGAAAGAAAATGGTGCAGACCTGCAACATGTCACACTCATCAAGAAGCATACTAAGTTAACAGAGATGAAAGTGTCACAATAAATTGAAGCCTTAAATTTGATCATACTGTTAACTATGAACTATTGTTGGAATGAAAAGTTGATTAATCATTGGAAGTTAATGGATATAGATGATGTTTAAATGAATTAAAATCATTAAAGATTTTCATTGATGTAATAAATCTTGTGGGTTTATTTTTTAATTTTTTCTCACCAGTAGGCTTCAGTGTACTGCAGTGTAATGGTCACAACCTGTCAAATACTTTGTTTTATGATTCTGATTACTAACATGCTACAGGCTTTGAAGCTCATATATCTGATAAAATTTAAGACTGCACAATTAATCAAAGCAATAAATATTTTACTTTATGACAATTCACAAACACGAGCAGTCCATGACTAGATACCTACTAAGTACTTGTTAAGTATACATCAAGACAATCTTTCCCAGTTTGTCTTATTTCAATGTGATATGTATTCATGAAGACATAATGTGAAATGTACAATTTTGGTGTATCTTGCAATGCTGAAGAATCCTTCAAAAATCCCTTGATTCAGATACAGATCCTGATCAACTTGAAAAGTTAATCACTCCAAGTTGGACCAAGCCCCACCTATGGTAAAATTTTCATATAAATCTGTCCATGTATGTTTGAATAATCCTGCTAACAAACAGGCAAATCAAACCAATTATATAATGTATTAGGTGGAAGTAAAATTGTTTGCATTTGTGCTGCCTGTCTATCCTGCTGACATTCACTCCTGTATCTTGCTGCACTCTGCATGAACATCTTCACCTTTCAGCACTTCTTCCTAGCTGCAGAAGTGTTAGGATTGTTTTTAACAAGAGTGATGGTAAGGTCTGGAACTGATGCTAGATGTACAGTATAGAGGGAAAAAAACATCTTAAATTATCATATATCTTACAACCCCAATTCCAGAAAAGTTGGGATGCTGTGTAAAATGTAAATGTAAATAAAATCAGAATGCAGTGATTTGCGAATCTCATAAACCCATATTTTTTCACAATAGAACATATCAAATGTTTATATAATATATGGGCTGGGTCGCGGGGGCAGCAGCCTAAGCAGAGAAGCCCAGACCTCCCTTTCCCCAGCCACCTCCTCCAGCTCATCCGGGGTAACACTGAGGCGTTCCCAGGCCAGCCGAGAGATATAATCTCTCTAGCGTGTCCTTGTCAGATGCCCGAACCACCTCAACTGGCTCCTTTTGATGTGGAGGAGTAGCGGCTCTACTCTGAGCCCCTCCCTAATGACTGAACTCCTCACCCTATCTCTAAGGGAGAGGCCAGCCACCCTTTGGAGAAAGCTCATTTCCACCGCTTGTATCCGCGATCTCATTCTTTCGGTCACTACCCAGAGCTCGTGACCATAGGTGAGTGTAGGAACGTAGATTGACCAGTAAATCGACAGCTTCGCTTTTATGCTCAGCTCTCTCTTCATCATGACAGACCAGTGCAGCACATCACTGCAGACGAGGTGCCAATCTGTCTGTCAATCTCCCGCTCCCCTCTCCCCTCACTCGTGAACAAGACCCCAAGATACTTAAATTCCTCCACTTAGGGCAGCAACTCGTCCCTGACCCGGAGTGGGCACTCCACCCTTTTCCGACTGAGAACCATGGCCTCAGACTTGGAGGTGCTAATTTTTATTCCTGCCGCTTCACACTCTGCTGCGAACTGCTGCAGTGTGAGTTGGAGGCCACCACCTTATGAAACCAACAGAACCACATCATCCGCAAAAAGCAGAGATGAAATTCTGAGGCCACCGAAGTGGAAGCCTTCTGCCACTTGGCTCTGCCTAGAAAGTCTGTCCATAAAAATTATGAACAGAATCAGTGACAAAGGGCAGCCCAGGCGAAGTCCAACGCACCAACTGGAAACAAGTCCAACTTATTGCCAGCAATGCAGACCAAGCTCTCGCAACAGTTGTACAGGGACCAAATGGCCCGCGGCAACGGGCCAGACACCCTATACTTCCTAAGCACATCCCACAAGATGCCCCCAGGAACGTGGTCGAATGCCTTCTCCAAGTCTACAAAACACATGTGGACTGGTTGGGCAAACTCCCACGCACACTCGAATATCCTCGAGAGGATAAAGAGCTGATCCAGCGTTCAGCAACCAGGACAAAAAACAACATTGTTCCCATTGAATCTGAGGCTCGACTAATGGACAAACTCTCCTTTCCAGTACCCTGGAATAGACCTTCCCAGGGAGGCTGAGTAGTGTGATCTCCCTATAGTTGGAGCACACTCTCCGGTCCCCCTTCTTAAAGATGGGAACCACCACCCCAGTCTGCCAATCCAGAGGCACCTCCCCAGGTCTCCACGTGACTTTGCATAGGTGTGTCAACCAAGACAGCCCTACAACATCCAGGGCCTTAAGGAACTCAGGGTGGATCTCATCCACTCCAGGGGCCCTGCCACCAAGGAGTTGTTTAACTGCCTCAGTGACCTCATCCCCAGTGATGGGTGAGTTGTCCCCAGACTCTGCTTCCTCTACGGAAGAAGTGCCAGTGGGATTAAGGACTAATACGACGACTATATCCTGAGTTGAAGTCAGCAGCATCCCACCCACACTATTCACCGTGTGAGTAGAGCACTGCTTTCCCCTCCTGAGGTGCCTGATGGTTTGCCAGAATCACTTCGAGGCAGACCGAAAGTCTTTTTCCATGGCCTCACTAAACTCCTCCCACACCCGAGTTTTTGCTTCAGCTACCGCTAGGGCCGCACTCCGCTTGGTCTGCCGGTACCTGTCAGCTGCCTCTGAAGTCCCACAGGCTAACCAAGCCTGATAGGACTCCTTCAGCTTAATGGCTCCTTTCACCTCCGGTGTCCACCATCTGGTTCGGGGGTTACCACCGCGACAGGCACAAACCACCTTGCAGCCGCAGCTCCGTGCAGCAGCCTCAACAATGGAGGTGTGGAACATGGTCCATTTGGATTCAATGTCCCCAGTCTCCCTCGGAATGTTGTCGAACTTCTGCCGGAGGTGGGAGTTGAAGATCTCGCGGACTGGGGCCTCTGCCAGACGCTCCCAGCGCACCCTCACTAGATGTTTGGGCGCACCAGGTCTGTCCAGCATCTTCCCCTGCCACCTGATTCAATTTACCACCAGGTAGTGATCAGTTGACAGCTCAGCTCCTCTCCTCATCCGAGTGTCCAGAACATACAGCCGCAGATTTGATGATACGATTACAAAATCAATCATCGACCTGCAACCTAGGGTGTCCTGGTGCCACATGCACCTATGGACACCCTTATGGACACCTGTATGTTCAAACGTGGTATTTGTTATAGACAAACTGTGGTTTGCACAGAAGTCCAATAACAAAACACCACTCAGGTTTACATCAGTTCCTCCCAATCACACTCCTCCAGGTCCCACTGTCATTGCCCACATGAGCATTAAAGTCCCCCAGTAGGATGACGGAGTCACCAGATGGCGCACCCTCCAGCACCCCACCCAGCAACTCGAGGAAGGCTGGGTACTCTGAGCTGTCGTTCAGTGCGTAAGCGCAAACGACAGTCAGGACCTGTTCCCCGACCCGAAGGCACAGGGAAACAACCCTCTCGTCCACTGGGAAAAACCCCAACATACAGGCAGCAAACCGAGGGTATACAAGGATACCCACCCCTGCCCGCTGCCTCTCGCCGAGGGCAACTCCAGACTGGAACAGAGTCCAGCCCCTCTCCAGTAGACTGGTTCCAGAGCCCGGGCTGTGGGTTGAGGTGAGCCTGACTATATCTAGCCGGTATCTCTCAACCTCACGCACTAGCTTAGGCTCCTTCTCCACCAGAGAGGTAACATTCCATGTGCCACAAGCTAGTTTTGGAAGGTGGGGATTGGACTGCCAGGGCCTCCACCCCGACTCCCACCCAATACACATTGCACCCGACCCCTACGACACCTCCTGCGGGTGGTGGGCCTACAGGAGGACGGGCCCATGTCTGCTCTTCAAGCTGTGCCCAGCTGGGCTCCATGGGCAAAGGCCCGGCCACCAGGCGCTCTCCCTCCCCAGGCCTGGCTCCAGGGTGAGGCCCCGGTAACCCTATCTTAGGCAGGGTAATCTGGTCCCTTGATTTTTTCCTCATAAGGGTCGTCTGAATCGCTCTTCGTCTGGCCCCTCACCCAGGATGAATTTGCCTCAAGAGACTCTACCGGGGCAAAAGCCCTGGACAACATAGCCCTTGGGATCACTGGGACACACAAACCCCTCCACCACGGTAAGGTGGCGATTCGCGGAGGAAAAATCACTCCATTCTGTAAAGGACTTCCATTCCAGTCATATGTATGGTTGTGTCATTTTATAACACAGCAGCTCACCATTCTGATGAGTTTCTAATATCTGCAATTTAACTTTAAAACCCAAAAGCAACATCTATGTCCATATTCAACTTGGACTTGCGTGAACAACAGGCCCATAATGCATTGTATTGTTGACGACACAATCCCAAGCTCTGCTTTGTGCAGTAGCAACACTGTTAACTTTATATAAAAATAGTAACAGCTCCATCAAACTTAGGGGTGGTACAACACCCAAATTTAATATTTGTAGAGGAATCCGTCAAGGATGTCACATTTCCCCATATCTGTTTCTTCTTGTAGGTCAGCTTCTAGCCCGTCACATAAAATCTAGTCCCATTAAAGGAATTTCTGTAGTTTGGTTTTAAGACTCAAATCCCTATAGCTATTAATAATTATTGATGTATTTTCTGAAGTGTCAGGTCTCTACCTTAACATCAATAAATGTCAACTAATGGCAATTAAAGATTATTCTGAAACAATTTTTGAGAACATTCCTGTAAAAAATAAGAATTCATACTTAGGTATAATTATAACTAAAGATCAACAAAGAAGAGGTTCTTTAAATTTCAGTCCAATAATTAAAAAAAACAAAAAGAAATTGCAATCAGTGGTTATTAAGAGATCTATCTTTGAGTGGTCGAATCTTAATCACTAAGACAGAGGGCATCTCCAGGTTAACTGGTGGAAAATAAAATTTGCAAGGAAACTGATCATTTACTCTTGTTTGTAATTATAATGTTGACAAAATTCCTTTTCATCCTCAGGCCTTCTTGTCTTGGTCACTCATCTACAAACATAACTTCTCTCCTTACCGCTATTTCATTTGGAACAACAAACAACAAAGATATTCTGTACAAGCTAAAATCATAATTTTTTAACTCTTCCAGAAAAATCCTCCTGGTAGATCAGCTATTTAAAAAGATGGTTATTTGTTTAATTATCAAGAATTTCTAGATTACTATAACCTCCTTGTAACTCCTGGTGAATATACAAAGGTCTTTGGTGCTATCTCATCCAAAATTATTATGTTATTTCATCAAAGGCCAAGACTAGATTACCATCAACCTCCTGTTCTCACTCATATACAGTCTCCTGTAGGCAAAATTTGCTTTATTTTCCGTCTTTGAAACCGCAATAATGAAAGCAGAGCTCTTTTCCAGAAGGATATTGTTTCTCTACCAAATGCAGTCTTGTACTGGAATTGTCTTGTATGTGATATTAACTGGAAGAACTGTAATATTAGCTGTCTTTTTTTCTTCTACCTAACAAGGTAAAAGAAGTATCCTTTAAACTGCCCTACAGGTATTATATCAAGTTTCCTTAAAAGACTCAAACCGGACCTTGATACCAATAATTCTTTTTGTAGTCTTACATGTGGGTCTGCTGTTTATTTATTTTGGCTTTGCCCCCACTCCCATCCTTTCTGGCAGCATGTTTCCTTTTATTTAAGAGACACTGTACTGATTTCTGATTGTTTTAGAAATATATTTTATTTGGAATCAGTCAGCATAATAATGTAAACTCTTGTGAATTTTTGATTAATTTGATTCTTTTTTTGGCCATATTTCATATCCACAAATGTAAGGTTCCAAACAGAAAACCACATTTCCTCACTTTTATGATGGAGTTCCAAAACTACACTGACACTATCCAACTTTCTTCTAATCATAAAGCGGTCAGAACTTTACTGATCTATTCTCAACTAAATATTTTTTTAAAAATACTTGATGTTGAAATTTCTTGTTTTTTTGCTCCCTCTGGCACATTTAGATTTGTTCTTTTGTGTATTCAGTTTCTAAAAATATATTGTACATTGATTTATGTAAACTTTGGGCTACTAAGGTAGCAAGTTATTTTTGTACTTTGTTCGAATTAAGTTAAAAAAAAAAAAAGTAGCAACGGCTGTTAGCGTTAGCCTCGTTGCTAACCATCGGCGGCTATCTGGAGCACCCCAAAAATGATTTCGTGATCTAAAATTTGAAGAAACAACCACAAACACTGGCCTGTAAACTCTTTCATAGTAATTTTTAAGGAACATTAACATGGCAAATGAATTACTTATGTACAGGACACTAAAAGGCACCAAACAGCGATATTTTCCCTCAGATATCTTTACATATTATATGAATCTTTTTCGCGAAACAACATAGGTAACAACGTAGCAGCCATGTCACTACGCCAAATTTTGTAACAGTAGTAGCTATTGTGATATTGTTGTAGTAGCAGCTATATCTGAACATTAGTTTCCTGTTGCAAAATATCAACCAATCAGAGGAGAGAGTACTCTAGCCCCGTCCAATTACAACACACAATTCCTGAGCGCTCCCCAACATGGCTGCTGCTGTACAGTGAAGGTATAGATGTACGTTCATGTGGAAAGAAAAGGATATTTTTGTCAGGATATACAGAGAGACTCGAACATAAGGAAAGGTGAGTACTTACGTGCTAATAATGTACATAGACGGGATGTGAAATAGTCAATAATGCACTGATGAAGTATAGTTTGATCGAAGCCTCTGTTGCGGTAGTATCTGCCTTTGAAATGAAGGGAAGGAGACGTGTGGCCATGATACCAGCTTCGCTTTGAAAGAAGAGAGACAGAGGGATAAAAACTCAACCTGAGACAAGTTTTGACCTGATTCTCAGCAGTGCGACAGACTTCATTTACAACAGAGATTACTTACGACATGTTGTCACTTAAATGTTGGCGTCGCGTTTTTTGACCTTTGAGGGGTGCTGTTTGTGAAAACACCCACTGTCGTTCTCCATAATAAGACTTTCATTAGTGCGCTGTGGTGTGAGAAAATGACGTTTTATTTTTAATTTAAGTAAAACGTCGTCGGTGCTGTCGTGCTGTAGTCAAGACTTATTCAGATCCCTTCTGCAATGTCGGTAGACCCTGTAACGCCACATCACAGTGTGACTTTTCACCTGTTTTGTGTCGATTTAAATTTAACGTCACGTTCACAATTCAGACTTTTTTTCTACATTTTCCCGTCATTTTCTATCGGTCTTATTTATGTCAAAGCGACCCTTGGGTATGGAATAAAATCTGCCGAAAGTCGTTGAAACCGGTTGGTAAGGTTTCGCAAGTGTACTGCACATAGACTCGTTGGACGTTGCATCGGTGATAGCTTAAAGCGGGGCTTGAAGTAAAAGTTGTTGTCAGGTCAGTCATCACCTGCTCTGGCATTACACCGTTAGGTGAGATTGGGTTTTCCGGGTTAAAACAGCAACTTCTGCCAGCAACTTCTTACCATTAACAAGTCATACAGGAGCCTATCCCAGCTGACTTTGGGTAAGAGGCAAGGTACACCCAGGACAAGTGGCCAGTGTAACACTCAGCCAGTCACATTCACGCCCACAGCCAATTTAGAATCACCAATTAACCTAATGATGATTTCTTTAATTATCTGACAAACACGTTAAAAGTGGTAACAGTTATTACGTATGATTAGTTGTGTTGGTGAGTTTAAATACCTGGGGTCAACTATCTGGACAGTGTACAAGAGAGGTGAAAAAGAGAGTGCAGGCAGGTGGGTGAAGACAAGTGTCAGGGGTGAGTTGTGACAGAAGGATAGCAGCAAGAGTGAAAGGAAAGGTGATGGTAGTGATAGTCTCCAAACCATATGGTTTGGAGACTATCACTACCATCACCTTTCCTCGGTGGTCGAGCTGGAGGTGGCAGAGTTGAAGGTGTTAAGAGTTTCATTGGGAGTGACCAGGAGAGACAGGATTAGAGATGGGTACATCAGAGGGACAGCTCAGGTTGAGCTGTTTGGAGACAAAGTAAGAGAGGAAAGGCTGAGATGGGTTGGACATATGCAGAGGAGGGATTGTGGATATATTAGACAAAGGATGTTGAATATGGAGCTGCCAGGTAAGAGGAAAAGAGGAAGATCACAGAGAAGGTTCCTGGATCTAGTGAAGGAGGACATGAAGAGGGTACTGGTGACAGAAGAGGATGCAAGGCATAGGGTGAGAGGGGCAGATGATCCACTGTGGTGACCTCTAAAGGGAGCAGCTGAAAAACATCCCTTTGGTGGCTTTTGATAGTGGCTATTTAGGTAAAGGCTGACGAGATGACCCTTTAGCAGTTGTAAGAGAAGTTGGTTGTTCCAAGACAGGAATTATACTCTGTGGCAGACGCAGACATGGACAGCTGCAGACAACACTTCCTGTTCTTTGTCCTAAATATCTATGCAGACAAGTCTGCGCAGTCACAAATAACTGGCAGGGATGCAGACATAGGCTCTCACATTTCTGAATGAAATGACGATCCTAGTTTCATTATGGTTGTCCACACATGTTAAAAATAAACTACACCCAAAAAGTGTGAAGATGTCAGTCACTTCAAGCTTGAAGCTGAGAATCTTTAAATAATGAAATAGCTAGGCCCAAGGTCCTGATCTGATCCAAAATGGGAAATCTCTAGAAAATCAATTAGGACAAAATCAATTAGGACAAAGTTATGGCTAAATATCCCATTACAGTTACCAAACTGTCAAGAGGCGCAATATACTCACATTTATACAGCACTTTTCTAGTCTTACTGACCACTCAGAGGACTTTAGACTACAAGTCACATTTTAACATTTTTCATACAGTGCTTTATTCTATACACTTAAAGCACTTTATTTACCTCACTTTCAACCAACACCAACAGACTCAACAAACTGATCCGCAAGGCCGGTAAGGTTGTGGGTGTGGAGCTTTGACTCTCTGACGGCGGTGTCAGAAAGGAGAATGCTGTCCAAATTATGGAATATATTGGACAGTCCTTCACATCCTCTTGATGACATGCTGCACAGTCACAGGAGCATGTTTAGTAAAACACTGTGATGCACTACAGAACGCCACAGGAGATAATAAAACTTTACAACTCCTCCCTGTGACACCTGCACTATTTTCACTACAATATCTTGTATATATTCTACTTAATATTGTTTAACTTTGGAGTACGTATTTTAACATATTTTAACAATATTGTTCATGTTATCATTCGCCTTCTGTGGTCTGTCGCTGCGAATCACAGCTTCAGACTGGGAGAAATCAAAAGATTCATCTGAAAATGTTTTCTTTCAGCTGCTGCTGGGCCCACAATTTTCACTCTACAGGCTTCATTTTATATCCAGGTCGCATGACTATTTGTCTCTCAAAGCTAACAGATGTACACTTTTTGATCTGTATGGATCCAAGTGGCAGGAGTACCTACTAACTGACACATAGACATTGTATTTTGAGTGAGGATTTTCCCTCAAAAGCAGGACAGACTCTTTTTTTCTAAATCACTCCCATGACCACATTTTTGACACCAGGAACATAAAAAACACACTGTTGTGTAGAACAAGTCCTTGGGATTCTCGCCATTCAGAAATTATTTTTGATATATTTTTATTTATATTTGATTTGATATAAAGCATGTGAACTTCAACAATTTTTTTTGATTCTACATATTTTTAAAATTAGTCTTTTTTTTTTTTTTTTGTAATGTAGGTTTCAAAGATATTAACTCATTTCAAGCTTTCAGTGTTCAATCGTCTTATATCCTTTGTTCCTACAGCTTCCCACAGTGTCATTCTGCTCCATTTCAAGGCAACTTTGTTTTGCTACTAGTTTTTGTATTTAGGAATGTACTGTCTGAATTTGTTCCCTCACATGCATTTTAAATGTCAGCACTTTTTTGTCTTTGTATGCAAACCTTTGAGCAGCTTCAACAAGTTTAAGTAATATTTCAGCAGTCAGAGCAATACAGTGCATTTTAAATGATTAGTTTTAGGCCTTATATAAAGTGAACATGAAACACTACATGTATTAGGGCTAATTCACACCATGGACACCTACTCTAAAAAACTGTCACAGATTTAACACTGTCCAAGAAGGTGGATTTAAAAAAAATAAGTGTTTTAAGTTACAGCTTTTAGAGCATGTGTAGGGCCATCCTGTCTGAGAACAGAATGTGACATCACTGTGTTGGTTGGTTGCTGGTAATAGTCCTACATTAGGTGCTTAATACAAAACTAGGAGCCTGAAAGTGTCAAGAGTTCCCTCCACCTGTCCCATTCACTCCAATGTTAAATTGTATTTTCTCTCAAGCAAAAACAGAAGTGGAGGCACGTTTAAAACTCAGATTATTATTTTTTTTGGCCGTTTTTAGTGTTCTTAACACAAAAAACATGTACTGCTTCAGTAAGATGTCCTTGTCCTCATAGTGGGATGTTTTTTCACTGAGAGCCAGAGTCTGTGCCTCGCAAGGTCTTATTGTAGGGCCCTACAGCGGGGTTTTCTGTGCATTGCTTTGTCTCACTCACAGCCAGCTACCAATGAGAAACAAGCTGTTTCTGTGGCCAAAAATCAGAAACAAGCGCTTTCTAGTTGGTGCATTCAAATGGAGCCTTTTTCAGGTCTGTTTCTGCTGGATTACATTTCAACAGACAGCTAATGTGTCCAGGGCACATGCCGCGTTCCAGTTACCTCGGAATTCAGGAGTGACATCACTCCTGAGTTGAGTGCGTTCCAGTAGTAAAGTCGGAAAAGCAAGGAAAAACAGGATTTGTTTTGGTTGTTAGCAAGGTAGAGCCATTCATGCATCACTAGCAATGCAGTGCAATGCTTGTTTTTTTGCGCTTAAAAGCACCACTGCAGCATGTTCATGGATAGAGTCTGGTCAGTTCTCTGCGTATGGTTTATTTAGCAAGATGCAAGTACACAGCAGTGGCAGCTCAGATTAAAAGTTTTACTATTGTTTTATTACTGTTTACGTTCATTGCTGCCATCTTGGATTGTTAACTCGGGTTTGGTGGGGCTGCTCCAACTTTCCGAATTGGAAATCTGAGTTGAGGGGACTTTCCAGTTGAAAATTCCGACTGGGAACTCGGAAATTCCAACTTCATCTGGAACACACTAATAGAGACAAACATGCAGTTTCACACCCACATTTGAAAAATTCTACATTTAGGTATTGGAGATTATCAAGATGGCGATAATAGGTACACCTTTGGCCACTTTATTAGGTACACTTCAGAAAACACGAACTTTTAGGAAACACTATTTTGCTTTTTCCACTATTACATGTAAAATCTGGTGTACAGTATATCTTCCTACATTCTCTAGGATTAACTCTTTATGCTGTTTGACACATTGCCTACACTCCACCTGGCACTGCAGTCGGATGATTTCTGGTTTGATCTATCTCGGATAGTCTTTCTTTTTAAACGATGCACCCTTCACCCTTTAGTCTGTCTACCTGTTTGGCTGAACACTGTCAACTCTTTGCCAGTGGAGAATGCTGACTCTAGAGTTCACTGGGTTTTTTTTGTGTCAGTGGAAGCTGCTTATGTGTTCAAAGTGAGTTGGTCAGTAGATTCCGGGCCTCAGTCTGCTTGTCAGTAGAGCTATTATGTTAACTCTGGGTGCTTTTGCTGGACTCCCTACACCAAGCTGCAATTCATGTGATCTATGTTGATGTCATTCCAGTTAGACATTAATTTTTTTCATGTCATTTGCCATTTATCCACAGGCCTCTTCATCAGTGTTATGAAGCAATTCCATGTGCAGCACCTGAGCAACAAGTAAACAAAACCAGATATCCCAGAGTTCCCTACTTTTCTTCTGTCACACTGGCAGAGGAGGTAGGGCAGGAGGTGTTGCCAAGCAGAGAACCAAGGCTGCACCTACCCTGCTGTCTCCCAGCTTCCTATGTCTGGATTTTAGCCACTTGACCTGCAGCTTCCAGAAGTGGTGGGCTGAGAGGGATCCGTCCGAGATTCTCAAGTGTGTGGCATTTAGATCTGGACTTTGTGTGGCAGCACTGACAGAATTTACCAGGTCTCGTTGGCAGGTCAAGGAGCGGAGCATGTTGACTGGTTGTGGCTGCCATGGAGCCGCAGGATAAGAAGCAGGTGAGTTTAGTTGCTTAGCTCAGCAACTGCCTATGGTACTTAAATGTCTGTTATTTGGATGTTATTTTTCTGAACAGACAGCTACCTTGGGGTTTAGAGAGATCTCAGGGGAGTGGTTAGCTTTTGCTGCAACATACCCTAGCTGTGTTCTTCCAACGTTTTTTGTTTCTTCAGAGAGAACAATTTCTGAGCAGGTGTGTAAACAGAAAACACTGTTAAACCAGAAGCACGGTTGTCACTGACAGATAATTCAGTGCTTTTGAGACCACTACAGACTGTATAAAAAAGATGGACCTTGCCCATTATTTTTGGACTCTGCATTTTAAACCCTCTTTTTAAATGTTTGTCAGATAATTCCATTAAAATACTCCAAAAGGTGCAAATGTGGTTGAGACGTCCAGTTGGCTTAATTTTTCAGCCCTAGAGGTTGCTACTTAGATACCAGACATGACCTGTCTATAGTACTGATAGTATCAGAAATTTAGGATAACATTTCAAAATGCAACCCCTGCACATCAGCCATTTTAGCTTTACATTTTGCCAGTGACCTTTGAGTTTGAAATTGTTATTTTTAAGACGGTACTAGTTATGCTACGAGTCCATTAATTTAATTTCCATCCTTATGCTCTGAGGTTAAAATGAGAAAGAAGCATGTGATCCCAACTTTTGTGTCCTGCTGAGCCTGTGATAGAATATTTCAACTTCACTAAAAATATAAAAAAATGGTGTCCCAACTGTAAAGTTCTGGGCCAATACTGTTTAAAGTCCCTAATTCAAATGTTTTTCTTTTATTTAATAAATTTCCCACGTTTTAGGATAAAAAATAAGCTAAGAAGGAAATCATAGGTGCTTTCTGAACAAAATAATTAGAAAATGGTAAATGGACTGGTACATATATAGCGCTTTTCTACTCAGTTTTGTGTACTCAAAGCGCTTCATACTACATGCCACATTCACCCAGTCACACATACATTCATACAGCACTTTTATCTATACTTAAGTGCTTACTAACATTCACACACACTCACACTCCGATGAATGCATCGGGAGCGAACCACTCGATCGAACCACTGACCTTCCGATTAGTAGACGACTCGCTCTACCTCCTGAGCCACAGCCGCCCCGAGATGCAAATAAACAAATGCAAACAACAAAAACCTTTTATAGAATAGAACACGTAATCCCTTTGAGGACAAAGTAACCTCTTAAATGGTTTCTTAAACTGAATAAATCTGAAACACAGGATGGTCGAGTGTATAAAAATACTATGGTTCAGTTCCTTGGAGGTCGTTTGTGAAGTTGAACAGAGTTGTTAAACAGAAAGGAGGTCTGAGTTTAGAAATGGAACAAATTAGTGGAACAATTGTGATTTTAATAATTAAAATAAAACAGTTCGAAACCAAATGGAGGAGAGTTTCTTCGGTTCCTCTCCTACTGAGCAGGACAGCAACACATTATTATCAGTTAGGTAAAACTAAGCCGCGTCTCGACCCTGTGCAATTGCATGTCATTGTGCGAATGCAAATCATGTTGGGCCTGTACCCTGAAATTCAGATTTTTGTTTTAATGATGTGTAATTATCTTAAAATGTATAGAATCAGCAGTGGCAAAAGAAAACTTTTAAAATGCTTCCTCATGATTTTTTTCTTTTTGTCATATTTACTTCTTAACATCAATTCTGTTCTTGATCATTTTTGCTCATTCTAGTGTTTTGAAGGATCAAAAGATCAAACCTCTCCTGTTAAACATAGATGTGTATGAGTGGCATTTCACAACCAGGCACTTCTGGGTCAACACAGCATGCGTAGGAATGGAAACTTGGCTGCTACTGACCTGTTGCTTAACAGGCTCAAAGAAGAGCTTTCTACCTCTTCTCAGTGCTTTCACCTATGTGTTGCATTTTCCTATGTAATTATTTACTCATAACAGCACAGTTTAAAGCATGGAGCTGCTCCCAATGAGACATGAATGTGCTAGAAGAAGAGGTAGGAGTAGACCTTTCATTTTATACATTTGAATTGCATTACATGGTAAGTCCATGTTTGTTTTCCATGTTATTTAATACACAGAGAAGCATGAACATCGTTTATTCTTATAAAGTCAGCAGTGCAGGGCTAACAAGCCTTCCATGATTCTGTTCAAGGTGAACTACTAACGACACCAAACCACAGTGACAAGTTCCTCCTTGTGAATAAATTAAAAAAAAACAGCAAAAACTTAATGGTGTGTACAGACTGAATTGTGACTGTGAATTCAGAGCTGATTTTGGAGTGCACTGATCAACATCTCAGTGTTCTTAGTATCAAACAAAAGTTTTATAGAGTTAATTCTGTGTCTTTATTAATAAAAACCGAACAGGTTCTCAATCAAAAATAGCTTTTAGAGTAAAACTATTTAGACTGTGATTAAAATATGAACCCAAGTTTGTGTCCTCTCAGCGAGCTCCCCTTTTTATTTACTAAATGTGGATGTTGCAAACTGTGATTCTAATTGAGATCGGTATAAAGAGAGGGGCTCTAATATTCTCAGCATAGCTCCTGCATAAATGTTTGGCAAAGAAATAATGCATAACAGTGGAATACACTGCACTGGATATCCAGATGATGATTTTTGTATGTATTTTGATATGCCACGCTAACACTGTTTAACACTTTTTTAAAGGAATGTAGTGAAAAATCTATAGAATAGGGTTACACTTATTCAACTTTTTTCCAGTTCCAACACAATGCAGTTGGTTTTGGGTATCTGCTGATGCCAAGTACTGATCTGATTCTAGTGTTAAATTATAAGCTTGTATGTCTAACTGTAAAGAAGAGACTGGTTGTTATTTATTAACATGTAAGGCAAAATCAGGGTTGACTTGAACATTGCTTTCTCAACTTGCTAAATTAAAATGTAACCAAAAAAATTCATTCAGAATACATATTTACTGAATTGATGTTTAAGTAAAATAATAAATAACAATAGTCTTAAGGTAAATGCAATTTAAAATAATGTAATGTTTCACACCTGATTTATTTGTACAAGTCTGATTTCAGCTCAGTGCTCCTAGTTTCTCCTGTCCCTGCTCTCACATTCACTGAGAGTGCAACTCCTCACACTGCACATGTTGCAGTGGAGCTGACAAGAGACAGGTGAAGTGAAATAATATGTAAGTTATGTTACTGTAGTGAAAGCTTCACAACCAGTGTTAAAATGAACATAATGAGGTTGAAAAGCTGAGAGGAGAAGGCACTGTCATTTAAGTTTTTTTTTAATCATGTGAGCTCACACGACCACAGTTTGCAGTCAAGTCAGATGTGAAATACCTCCAAACAACTGACACTTTGCTGTTCGCTTCCTACATACTATGTCACTGTCCCGCTAGCAACTGGTGTACTGCTTCTGACATGTAGTGTAGTAAACATGAAACGACAAAGAATTGAATTGAATAGATCGGTCCAGTAGATAAGCCTGTTGTCAGTGATACCTGATCCAGCTTTTTGAGTCAGGATTGATCTGATATCAGATCTGAATGTCAGATCGGTGCATCCCTGATATGGACAGTACTGCTTTGTAAAATGTTGGTACCACACGGTCTTTCTGCTGTGTTTTAGGGAGTGCAAGAGCAGCAAGACAGAAAGCAGTGGTGCACTGTATGATAGAAAAATGTACTGCACCTTCTGTTGCTTTTAACTTTCTCTCTCAGTGAGTATTTTACTTGTAAATATAGCCAAAATCATACCCATCATTTTTAACTTCTGTGTATGGTGACAACACCAGAGGATGTTGCATGTCAGCACCTGCTGAATTTTCGAATATCGATTACTACTAAATCTCTGGAGTCCAAAAAAATTATTTGAGACAATCCTAAATTGTAACATTGATGTGTTTGTGATTGAGATTTCAACCATGTCATTTAGTCCTCTGTGTGCGTCTCTGCTGCTGTAAAAATACGCTAAGCTGGCAGGAGTGGGGAAAAAAGCCCAACCAGGGTTACACAGGCCAAGTTGGCATTGTTCCTCACATCAAAAGAGCCTCTTTTTCTCCTCCCAATATGTCTGGCCTCATTAGCCCCCGTTCTCTCGCTGTTGTCGTTTTGATGCTTTCAGTGTCCCAGACAGCTACTGAACTTTGGTGAACTGAATGAGGCACAGTCCATGCCAGAGAGACGGCCAGACTCAGACTCAGCATTTGAATTAGGTAGGCACTGACGCTGGTTTTTGTTGTTTGCAGCTCAGCGATGAGGGAAATTTGGCTGAGGTCTTGCAGCATCACCAGCTGTCTCCTGCCTGTAGACATGAGCAGGCAGTCTCTCCTGTAGGGGCTTTAATCAGCTCTTGAGAATTAGTTTTTGAAATGTAATCATTTTTGTTGTGGGACATTAACCTTGCAGGCCAGCAGCAGTGTTATAAATTTGACAGAAGCAAAGTGTCATGGTTTTGAAAATGAGAGAAGGCATCCTTCTCATGAAGAGGACCAGTGTAAGTTGTTTCTCATTCATTTCTGTCTGTTTGTAGCCACGTACGTAATTCTCCTCAGTAAAGGCAAAATGGATGTAACAAGACTCTTTGTTGTCTTGTGTTAGTCGGAAATACTGCAATGTAAGAAAGACTTTTGGTGTAAGTAGTAATGTTTGTATATTGGCGTAATTCTCTTGATTTGGTGGCAAGCCTCCCAGGTTAATCTCAGTCCTTCCCACTTCCAAGGTTACGGGCATTCTCAGCTTTACTAAGGCTATTCAGGCTCTGCATGTTTACATCTGTGTGGAGGACTTTTGTTAAAGCTTTGTTACTCTGGGAAATGGGAAGATATTTATAGCTTGGCTGTGTGGGATGTAGAGCCTGAGAGCTGAACCCACTGTCTACGTGTGTATGTGTCAGTTTTCATATTTGTAGATGTCTGTTGGTGTGTTCTCTAGCCTTTGCAGATAAACTCATCCTCTCAGTGGCTTGGAGTGTGGGAAAAGGTTGCTTTTCCATTAACAGTACATATGGCTTTGTTTCCCTTCTCTTTTATTTAAACACATTCTCTTTTCATGCAGCAGCTTTGTTAAAATATTGACTAAACTGCACTGTAAAAAATCTGTAAAAATACAATACAGTGTACCATGTACAATTTTAAAATGAAGGAATTTTCCTTATTAATTTTTTATGGATGTTTTTTGGTCGATTTACCAGTCGATCTATGTTCCTACACTCACCTATGGTCATGAGCTCTGGGTAGTGAAAGAACGAGATTGCGGGTACAAGCGGCAGATATGAGTTTCCTTCGAAGGGTAGCTGGCCTCCCCCGTAGGGATAGGGTGAGGAGCTCAGTCATTCGGGAGGGCCTCAGAGTAGAGCCGCTACTCCTCCACATCGAAAGGAGCCAGTTGAGGTGGTTCGGGCATCTGATAAGGATGCTTCCTTGGCGCCTCTTGGGTGAGGTGTTCAGGGAATGTCCCACCAGGAGGAGGCCCAGGGTAGACCCACGACACGCTGGAGGGATTATATCTCTCAGCTGGCCTGGGAACGCCTCAGTGTCCCCCCCGGATGAGCAGGAGGAGGTGGCTGGGGAGAGGGAGGTCTCGGTTTCTCTACTTAGGCTGTTGCCCCCGCAACCTGGCCCCAGATAAGTGGAAGAAAATGGATGGATGGATGTTTTTTTGGTATTTCGTAACCACATATTGAATTTTACCATTTACCATTTAATTTTTTTTTTACAGAATTTTTTTTTCTTTTTTTTTAAGTGACCTATCAAAAAAGGCCAGGTCACTTATACTGGCCAGGAGCGTTGTCAGCACAAACAAATAGGGTTGTATTTTACCCTGGAAAATACTTGATTCTCAATACCATTTTCAATACCACAGGGAATAAATGGCAAAAAAAATTAAGAATTATTATTTATTTTTTTTTAATAAAGATTAGAACAGTAACAATAACATCAGTGACAACACTTTTAAAGTTGTCACACATATATATACATATATACATATATGTATATGTATTTTTTATTTTTTTTTTAGATTATCTTAAAATATATGTCTCAAAAAAGACAGCATTATTTTTAGGTTGTCTAAGGTAGTGCTGTGCTTCTGGTAAGTTGGGACCATATTTTCATTGCCGATCAAATAGATTTGGTAAGGTAGGCCAACTGTTTGACTAGTTGCTGGCAGACTTTTCGCAGCTTTAATCTGGGACTTGAAGAGAAACGTAACACTTTTTAGACACAAATAATTGTTTTATCCTGCTCAATTAACACCGTGTATTATTGTTACAAACGGGCAGGACAGGTAACGTTTGCTGCCTAGCTCCTGCATTAACATTACTGTTTAATTATTAGCCACAGGCACTAGCTGCTACCTTAATGATAACTTAACAGATGGCTAATGGGGCTATCAGGTAATTGCTAATAGTGAAACGGCTAACATTAATGTGTGCACCTGTCAGCCTAACATTTATAACTGTTTAATACTTCAGGAGCTTTACTGACCTCAACTACTTCAGCTTCTAGAGAGGGGAGGGGCTGCCTGTGCCTGCTTGTCTAAAGCAGTGCTATGTGAAATTTTGTATCAACTGGAGGAGGCCAAGACGGCACTGTTGGTAATGATACTGTTGCAAATGAGTATCTAATCCGATATTAATTTTTAGTATTGATTTGTATCTGAGTATCTTTCTTTCTTTCTTTTTTTTTGACGACCCTACAAACAAATAGAGGCCAGCCCCCAAACACAAGCTGGGTAAAAATACAATACCATCTGGCTACTATTGTATAGATATTCCTTCAAAAGAGCCAGAGTGTTAATTGAAGGTTTCCTGTGTAATTAAGTAAAATAATATTTTTTGTATTTGCTTTTCCAGCATGACTGTATTAAAGATGGACCCCTTAGGCTTGTGTTTGTGTCTGAAAGGTGGTGTTCACAGCTCATTATTTGTTAGAAAAATTTAAAATTTAAGTTGAAATTCCAAACATTGTCAAGTTCTGGCTACTCGGTGTGAGGATGTGAGTGTTTCCTTTGTAGTAAAAGAAAGTTCAATCATTGGTTTTGGTTTTTGGACCGTCAAATCTAACAAGACAGTTGAAAATATGTCCTTGGGTTGTGGTCAGTTATAATTTGCATTTTTTCACGCTTTCATATCAGACATTTTGTAAACCACACAACCAATGAATCACTAGAGAAACTACTAGTGCTTCTAAAAAATGAGAGTCAATAAGAGTATGACTGGATTGTTTTACTTCATTGTTGACCTTCCAGGAGGAGGATGCTGTGACTCTGGGCCTTTCGACTGGCCAGGCCCTGGCAAAGCTACAGGACCAGCTCAGCAGCTTGCTGGAGCAGCATCAGAGGGTTGCACGCAGACGAACATCTGTGCTGGTACGCACACACACATATGGCTACAATTTTAGATGAATGGTCTTCAGTTTAGTACCTTCATTCGCTAAATCTTACCCGTTTTGTATTTTCCATTTATGTGGCTTTGTTGGCTCTAAGGGTCATGCTAGATTTGTACTCACTACCTCACTACCATAGAGATTAGGAAAAATTAAGAATGAAAGTATGAAAACAAGTGTCCTTGGATAGAGATCCTTAATGCTGGTAGTAAAATGACTGCTGTGTTTTTTGTTGATGTCAAAAACAAGTGTTTGAAACGAACAGCACAGGGAGCTGGAGCTTTCCCCAATATGTGTCATTTACACATTCATTTTGTGTGACTCTTTCCTTCAATCTTTACAATAGAGTTGGAGCATGCAAATTTAGCATGATACATAGAGCAACAAAAGTCATATTAACGTGGAAATATGCTACAGTGAAATAAACCAAAATTACCCATTAATCCTTACACTAACAGAAAAAATATTTATTCTAAACTTAAAAACCTAAAACAGAATTATCAAAATGAGGATGGATGAAAAGGTTTTGTCATCATTACATCAAAGTCCATTTAGAAGCAAGTCTTTCCACTCAGCAGCCATCTTGAAAAGCCTCAAGGCACTTGGGCAGTTTTTTTTTTTTTTTACTTTAATTTCAATTTCTCCAGGTCAAAACAACTGCATGGATAGAAGTCAAATCTGATCAACATACTTCAAAAGCTTTGTCCCCAAAAAGTTTTTTCCCCCCCTGGAAGTTATACTTCTTCCACAGTCTTTGTTTTTTTGGAATCCCTCATAGATTTCCATTCAGAATTCTTTGAGTGCCATGCCTCTTCCTTAAAATGTCTCTGATTACATTCTTGTGAGGGTGTGTGTACACAAGACACAAAGGTACAGTGCTTAACAAATTTATTAGACCACCTGTCATAAAAACAAGAAAGACCATACAGCATCACGAAGTGCTTTAATGCAGACTCTTTCCTTTTCAGTGAGTTCTCGACATTTTACCATTTTGAACTGAGTGAGGAATTTCAAACTGAATTCACATTTTTATACCCAAATGTGAGCCGGCACACTGGACTTCTCTGAGAAGTCAGAAATTAATCAAGCAGAAGTTCAACTGCTAAAACGAATTTTTCTGTTCAGGAATGCAAGTAAATAACTGTAATTTGGCATCTTAATCAAAAAAAAGTAATGCGCTTTGCTATTTTTTTTTCTGCTTTTTTGTAAAATTGTAAATTCAAAAATTCATGGATAACAACAATAATTATATTTTACCATTAAAAATATCATTTTGATTAAAGAGCTTGTGCACACTGGTGGACTAACCATTACAGAAACATAAAAAGCTATTTTGGTAATTACCAGTACTGTTAATTTCGGGCAGCTAAAGATAAACCTTACACTGGGAGGTGGTTTAATAAATTTGTTAAGCACTGTATGTGTGTTCCACATAGTCACACTTGTGTGTTACATAACATGTTGTATATTGTTGTGCTTACCTCCTGTTGTTTTGGGACATTTCCATAGGAACAGTGCCTAAATAGCTTCCTTTACCATGGCAACCGTCACTCTTGTCTCCATTGGCCGGGTGCTGCCCTCACTCTTGTGGTGGTGGTGGGACTTATCTGTTGCCATGGTAGCCAGCCAAAGGGCAGGTAAGCAACCTCTTTTTAGGAATTGTGGGACGTTAGTGGCACTGTAGGTGCATCATTAATGAAAGCTGCAGTTCTTTCTGATGTAATTTCTCTTTTTTGTCAGCAAAACTTTATTTCAATTTTTCGTATCCTGTTTCTTTTTAACACTGTTTTAAGATTTGTTTTCCTGTGCTTCTATCTGTTGCTCTACTAGCATTTCTCCTCATTCATTTGACCTTTTAACTTCATTATTCTCATGAAAAACAATCATTTCTCCTTTCTTTTCTTAAAGATGAGCAGAAAGGAGAAATCGCAATTAATCACCAGATACTCAAATACCAGCTAAAGTGGCTCACTCTGTGTGTTAAGACAATTTTATACTTGTCTGTACATTTGATTATAACCTGGAAATGAAATGACATTCTGTTAATTTAGAAGACCTTTATTTGGCCTGGAAAACAAAGCAAAACAATAAAAAAAAACTTTAAAAAAAAGCCCTCCGTAAAGACAGGACTAGTTACTATTCGCCATTGATGGGGGAAGACTGGAAAAACTCTAGGTTTCTTTTCAGCATTGTCGCTAGAGTGACAAAGAGTCACAGCTTTGTTGAGCCTCATCTGCAGAGTAAAGGTTTATTTGAAGAATTTCAGGCAGGATTAAGAGTTCATTGTGGCACTGATGAAGGTTGCTAATGGTCTTCGCATGACCTCAGACAGCGGACTCTTCTGTGCTTGTCCTGCTAGACCTCAATGCAGCATTCAGTAGTGTTGATCACAACATTTTACTACAGAGGCTTGAATACATTGGTACATTGGTATTGGAGGAAATGTTTTGCCCTGGTTTGAATTGTATTGATGTCATACATTTCAGTTTGTTTGTGTAAACAAGGACTCTTCCTCACACACAAAAGTTGGTCATGGTATTCCACAAGGTTCTGTTTTTGGACTGATATTTTTCATGTTATACGTGCTTCCCTTAGGCAACATTATTAGAAAACTCTGCATACATTTCCAGTACTATTAAGATTATACCCAGTTATATTTATCTTTGTGCCAGATGACACAAAATAATTAAACTACACGCATTTCTTAAATGCAGAAAGGCCTAGATGACCTGTAATTTCCTACTTCTAAATTCAGACAAAACTGAGGTTATTTTATTTGGTCCTAAAAATCTCATGGCGTCAAGATACTTACTCTGGATGGCATTAACTTGGCCTCCACTAACACTGTGAGGAATTTCAATTTTGATCAGGATGTGTCCTTTAAAGGACATATTAAATAAATATCGAGGACTGCCTTCTCATCTGTGCAATATTGCTAAAATTACTAGGTACTTCCCATGATGCCCATCAATCCCACATAAAGTCATAAAGTCAAAACCACAACTTGTATCGACATGGTTTAAAAACTGTCAGCACCCCAGGAATTTGCTCTTCAGATCTAGTGTTAAAAATGTGATCACGGGAGGGAGCTAGAAAATGAGGTAGTTGTTTTTCTCCAGAGATCCTCGATCAAATTATAATCGATCAATTAGGGGCAATTAGATGGTACTCCTTTCATTCAGCTGCCTCCAGATCAAAGAGTGTAAGTCTGTTGGCTTTGAGAAAGACGAATTTTTGTACAATTTGGAGGTAAAATAATGCCTTTCGAGTGAAAATTTTGTAATCAGCAGCAGGGTACGGGGAAAACTTCATGAAGGATTTTTCTTCTTCACTTCATTAGACCTGTTATTCACCTGAGTGGGGAGAGATTTGGGGGATTTTTTTGGACAAATTATTAAATAATTCACAAAAGGTAAAGCATACACCCGAAAAAAGGAATAGCAGTTGTTTCACCTCCAACACACAGTGTGAGAGGTGATACAGGATGAGAAAGAAGAATAATAAAGACTTTAGCTGACACTATATAGTGGGATTTTTGCTTTGGAACAATCCAACCAAATACTAAAAACATGCTTATGCCATTTTTATATATCTACATGGAGGTGATATTAATGTCTCATTATGTGTTTTTATCTATCCATGAAGCCAGATGACACACACCAATTAGTTAAACTACAGGCATGTCTTAAAGATATAAAGGCCTGGATGACCTCTAATTTCCTACTTCTAAATTCAGAAAAAACTGAGGTTATTGAACTTCTGGATGGCATTACCTTGGACTCCAGTAACACTGTGAGGAATCTTGGAGTCATTTTTGACCAGGATATGTCTTTCAACGTGCATATTAAACAAATATGTAGGACTGCTTTCTTGCATTTGCGTAATATCTCTAAAATTAGAGGCATCCTGTCTCAGAGTGATGCTGAAAAACTAGTTCATGCATTTATTACTTCTAGGCTGGACTATTGTAATTCAT